>RJWJ010017115.1:0-23227 GCA_004363605.1 Indri indri
AAAAAAAAAAAAAAAAAAAAAAAAGGTCACCTAAATTGTATATTCAAAAAGAAAAATTGATAGGAATTCCAAAATAATAAATTAAATCAGAAGACTGAGAGGAAAGAGCTCAGAAACACAGAAAAAATCTGACAAAATTCGTCAGGTGATAAGAATTTCTTATTTGGATGATGACAATTCCAATTTCTGATCTCCCAAAATTAAGGAAGTTTAGTCATCTCCTGAGAACTGTCCTCCATGTAGCTTTAAATAAGGTATCAGAATTCGGTTTAAGCACCAGGACTGGAGGTGTTGGTATAGGACTCATCAGAATACAAAGATAAGGTCTAAGTGTTCAGAATGGATGGGTCCTATCAGTGGATATGGACCCCTATGATGAAGAGATGACCACAGGGAAGTATAGGACCCCAAGGCAGAGATGCCACAATTAAGGGAAAAAAAGAAAGAAGATTCAGCAAAGAAAAGAAAATCAATAAATTTAAGAGCAAATAAACAGGAAAAAAGGCAGAAAACTCCATGGACACAAAAGGATAAAACAACATGAAAAAGCAATGTACACATATATGGAAAATCCAATCAGATAAGAGATATAATGAGATGCTCTATTTAGTTATTAGAAAAAGAACATTTAACAATGAAACGGCCCTTTCATCCATCAGATGTGCCATAAATTAACCGATTTGGTTAATGCCAAGTGTTGGCAAGCAAGGTGTGCAAATGGGGGTGTAGACTGTGCAGCCCATTTAAGGTCAATATGGTTGACTAATTCAAATTAAGTATACTCATCTCAATGACCAGACAATCCCACTCCCAAGTATCTACCTCTGAAAAATTCTTACACTGGCCCCTATAGGATATTTATGAGATAATTTATTACATTTATTATGGAAACTGAGAGTAGGAGGCAACCTAAATGTCCACCAGTGGGAGAACAGAGGGAATGAGTAAGTGTGGTAGGCTGACAGTGATATCACCAAAGATAGCCATGTCTGCCTGGGTACAAGTCACTCACCTTGACACCTCTGATGTGGTAGTTCAACCTCCCCCATCCATTGCCCCTGTCCTTTTACCATCCTGAAGATGACTTCTGGGCTGGGAATGTGATACCCTGTTAGATGGAAAGGATATGGGATTTGGGTTTCAGAGGCCATTCAATGAAGCTTTGCACTGGCTCATCAGAAAAGTCAACATTTTCCACTGGGCACAAAGTCATACTCAAAGGTACCCAAAAGGAATAAGCACTGCAGGACAAACCAAGGAAAAATCCATGACATACTTCTGATATCCCAGTGTGCTCTGCAAGGAAGAAGGAAATCTCAACGAGGCCCATCCAAGATTCCCAGGTTGGCTGTGCTCACCCACTGAGATGAGGTGGTTATAGATCTCCAGCATCACATCCTGGTACAGGTGTCTCTGGGCAGGATCCAGTTGCTGCCACTCTTCCCTGCTGAAGTCCACCGTCACGTCCTCTAACGACACTGATTTCTGTAACAATGTACCCCAGCTCACTGTGAATTACTCATCACTGGTATCTGGGGAAGTTCCATATAAGAATGTGCTTCTGATGATTTTTCACTATGACACATCATATAGGCTCCCCATTAAATACCTGTTTCACATTGAATTTTGGGGGGAGTAAAAAAATGTATAGAAATATCCTGCCATCCATTGTATACCACATTCATTCAGTCATTCTTTTTCAAAAATGAGGCTAGAAATGGGTTCTAAGTCCTCTAGCTAATTTAGGAATAATGAATATGATGTTTATTAGGCAACTACATGCCAGGCTATAGCTGTGCTGGGTCCTGGGGACTCAACATAGGACTACATAAGCTTCTACTCTTCCAGCAACTCAGAGACTTGGAAAAGAAGCAAATACACAAGCTCAACTATGGGGTTAGGAAGGGAACATGGTAGAAATAGATGCAGAGCGCACTACTGGGGAGAAGCAAATTAGAGACAAGCAAATTCTACCTGGGAATAGAGGGTCATGCTACTCAGAGCTGGCAAAGCTTAAACTGTAAGTGAGAAGTTTGATGTGGGATGTGTGCATGGAGGAAAGAAATCATTTTCCAGAAAAGAGCTTTAATAAAAGTGGAGAAGTAGGAAAACACTGAGAATTCAGGATGTGGCAGATGGCTCTGTGTAAGAGGAGAGGCAATTGCGTAATGTTTGGAAGGTGGTTAGCATCCAGGTTCCAAGGAAATGGGCTGGAGTCTGATCATGTAATGGGTATGGATTTTTATTATAATTAATGGATTGCCATTTAAGGATTTTAAGTTCAGGGAAGAGATATGATCATATTAATAAGATATGATCATATTAAAAGGATGATCTTCCTATAAGAAGCAATATTAATGAAAGGATTGATGATTAAAAGAGCTTCATTATAGAAATATTACAGATGACAAATGCAGCCTGAAGAAAAGAATTAAAATATCATCACTTTTACTAATCACCAATGACTGCTAAAACCACATAGGTGAAAGACTGATGGGATCTTTATGATTAAGGATTAAGATGACAACACCTGAACCTAATAATCAACTTCAACATCACAAAGAGAGAGAAAACCAGACATTATGTGCACCTGATATGGTTTTATAGTACATAGATGGTGTATAAACTATGAATTATTCTTGCCAAAAACAAAGAAATCAAAGTGGAATCTGGCCAAGCCTCTACAGTAGAGCCATTCAATGGAAATATAATGTGAGCCATGTATGTAATTTAAAATTTTCTAGAAGCCATATTAAAAAGAAACAGATGAAATCAATTTAATAATATATTTTGTTCAATCCATTATATTCAAATATTATAATTTCTACATGTAACCAATATTTTAAAAATCATCAATGAGATATTTTACATTTTTTTCATACTAAGTTTTTTTTTTGAAATGTAAACCAGCCACATTTCAAGTACTTAATAGCTACCTGCGGCGAGTGGCCATCATACTGGACAGCACAGGTCTAGATTTTAATACTAGTTCACCAGAAATACAAGGATAGTTGTCCCTGGTATAAAATGACACCAGGTGAATGCAACTGAGCCAAATCTAGAATCTGCCACAATTTAAAGGGAAACCCAGTTTCTTCAAGAAAGAAATAGAAAGGGAATAAAACATGGAGGAAAACCATTTGTAGATTAAGAGAAACTAAAGGTACATTTCAACTAAGTGGAATGTGTGGATGACGGCTGGATCCTGACATGAAAAATCAAGTTTAGACAGTTTGGGTGTTTATGATATTAAGAAATAATTATTATTTTGGGGATATATGAATGATATTTGTGGTTATGTAAAAAAAAACTTCATCTCTCAGAGATATACAATATACATGAAGTAATATAATGTCTGGGATTTGCCTTCAAACAATCTAGTGATGGTAGTTATTAATCAAACAGGATGGGTACTATGCTGATGATTATTAAGATAAGGGGTTCAGGTCAGGCACAGTGGCTCATATCTGTAATCCTAGCACTTTGGGAGGCTAAGGTGGAAGGACTCCTTGAGGCCAGGAGTTCAAGACCAGCCTGAGCAAAAGCAAAACCCCATCTCTACAACAAATACAAAAATTAGCCAGGCCTGGTGGCACGCCCCTGTAGTCCCAGCTACTCAGGAGGCTGAGGCCAGAGAATCACTTAAGCCCCAAGAATTTGAAGTTGGAGTGAGCTATGATGATGCCACTGCACTCTAGCCCAGGCAACAAAGTGAGACCCCGTCTCTAAATCAATCAATCAATCAATCAATCAGGGGTTCATTATACCATTTACTCTACTTTTGCTTATGCTTAAAAATTTTAGTAATACAAAGTTTAAAACTCAGCACACTTCATTTAAAATAAAATCTAATCTGGAAATCTGTATGCGTAATTGAATATGCAGCTATTTCTTTCTTGAGTTGGAAACATTTTTTGCAAGAATTATAAAATGATTTTCATACAACGTGTTTATCTTTGAGGGGGAAAAAAGAATAAAAGAACAAAAGAAATATTAAATAAAAATTAAATAAATAAAATAAAATGATTTCCAATCTATAATTTGAACCCAGGCAAAAATCAACTTAGTGTGAGGGTAAAATAAATGTCATTTTTATGACATTTTAAACATTTATATACAGATATATACATATATCTCTTGATAGATACAGATACCATATATTAAATACGTAAATATGTAATGTTTTTGTTTTGGGGCATGATAGTCTCAGATATGTAAGGTCTTACAGGATTTACCATCATGCAACCATCTCCAAGAAATTCCTAGAGGAGGCACTCCCACAAAATGAGAATAACAATAAACTGTGGAAGAGAAAGCCAAAGTATTCAGGATGCAGGGAATCGGACACTTGACAGAGGAGAATTCCCAGGTGGTGGTGAAGGGAGCAGCCATGAGAAGACTGAGCATCAGATGCCAAGAGAGCAGCCAGGTCCAATCACATCAAGTCAAAAAAGCAAAAGGGGAGGTTTCCTCAAGGAGATGGAATTGACAGCCCAGACTCTTGAGCAAACTGTCTGGCTTTAATCCAAGCCTGGCTGCTTGATGACTATGTAAACTTGGACCCATTATTTCATCCTGTGCCTCCATCTTCTCTTCTGTAAAATGGGAATAACAGCAGCATCTACCTCACAAAGTTGTGAGGATTAGAACTGTCCCTGAAACGCTGAGTGTTAGCAATTACTGCTACTATTATTA
Organism: Indri indri; assembly: GCA_004363605.1. NCBI lineage: Eukaryota > Metazoa > Chordata > Mammalia > Primates > Indriidae > Indri > Indri indri. The sequence goes on from RJWJ010017115.1 coordinate 4,696, forward strand.
TTACCTAGTAACAAATTTAATTTATGATGAGAATATCTACACACTTGGAGAAAACTGTATAATACATTAATACAAATATAGAAAAGTAAATGAATAGCTAATTCATAAACTTGTGCACTCCAGGGAAAAACAAGAAGAGTCTGAAGAAGAGTCCTCACAGTATTTACAGGCAGCTGTGAATACAGTTTATACAATCATAATAAAAAACAAAGAATTGATCAGAATTTGACCCAGGTCTTGGAGAAGGAGAGACAGGACAGCATGCATGTGAGTGCCCAGGGTGGAAGTACAGGAAAGTGGGCTAAACCTCATCTTTTAGCAACATGCATCGTAATTAATTAACATGTTGTTAATTAACAACCCAAGACGCAGCAATATAAGCATGTCATTAATGGATTAGGAGATAAATCTCAAAATATTTAGCTAAAAATGTAAAAAGTGATTGCTTCAGAGAAGCTGGAATTTCGGGAAAAAAATACCAAGTGATGGCTCTTTTTAGTTACAAACCTCACAAAACTGTCTGACCCTCCCTTTCATATTCAAATACAACTAAAACTTATGTATGAAGGACAAAATAGCAAAAAATATTTATAAACATATGCAAGAAGGACAATAGGTTATCACTATATAAGACTACTTTAAAAATCCAGAAGTAAAGACAAACCAAAATATAAATCAAAGGACAAGAAAAGCTGGGCATGGAGGCACCTTATGAGAATAGAGGAGAAATAAGCCAAACCCCATAGACCAGATGAGGAGGAGTCCGGTGGGGACCAGCTGAGGATCTGCAAAGGCCCATTGGTGGATGAAGGAGCTGAGCCAGTGCTGAGCAGGAAGGAGTCAGCATTTCCCTGCCTGCGACTGGGGCTCCCATCCGGACTATATTTTCTTCTTCCTTGGCCCAGGGCCAACCCTCTACTCCAACACACCCTCCTTCATTAGCCGGTTCACAGTTTCTCAGAAAGCAGATGGCCTGTGGATGGTGGGACATCAGCCCCTTGTGGTCCCTGCTTGGCAGAAGGACCAAGGCTGTCTCAGGAACAGGAAGTATAGAATTGCTGCATCTGCCCTCACATTATGGAGAACTTTCCTTGGGGCTGGTCCTTCTTACCTCGCATGGGCCATCCTGCTCTTCTGGACCCAGGACCTGGGGCCTCTGGGATAAATTCACATCAGCAGGCATGTCCCGTCTGGGCTTCAACTCTCCGTCTGTCTTGCCAACAACTCCACTTTTCCCAGAAGCTGGGAAGGCGTCTGGAGGCTCCAACCAGCCTCAATGATGTGGCCTGACCCAGGGGTTCTGCAGAGACACCAAGAAGCCCTAGAAAGGCAATGACCACATGGTCACTCACTCAACATTTGCTCCATAAATAATTCCTGAGGGCCTTGAGGTGAAGGTCACCATGTTAGACACCAGAGTAGACAAAGTTCAGAAAAATCCAACTCTAGTTATTAGCCAGAGTTAAGAAAAAAGACTGAGTTAGGACTAAACTTTATGAAGGACTCATTGCGGCTCTTCCACTTTTTAACTATGAGAATATGGAGATATTACTTTAGTCATAGTTTCTAAAATGGGGAGACAGGTATTCATCACAAGTTTTGGAAAACTTATGCAAGATGAGGTTTGTCAAGCCCTCGGCACCTGCCTGGTGTGTGGTAAATATGAATAAAACCCATCGAGTTGTCAACTTAATTTCACACAACACTGTCAGTTAAATATCACGAGCACTATTATACTCATTTTGTGGATGAGGACAATGAGGCTGTGTGCTATTACATAATTTGCCCAGAGGTTACTTAGTCTGCAAATGGAAGAAAAGGGAATTAGCCCCACGTCTACTTCATTCTAAACTACACACTATCTCATGTACCCCATGTGGCCACCTTCCAGAAACACCATTTCCGTTTCCTGCTGCCTTCAGAGAGCTCGGGCTGGGAGTTGGTTGTGTCTGGTGCCGGTTCTGAACATTTCGGCGCCTAGCCATGACACACCATACATACAGCCCAGCCTCTTCTAACACAGCTAAAAATTAAAATCACTGTACCCAAACCCCACCTTAACCCAGAAAATCTGCAGACAGGCTTCATGACCTCCAATCACTGACCCTTTCTTGCCTGTCCATAATGAGGTGCCCTCCCCACACCCAAATGCAGTCATTGACAGCACTGACTTTCAGAAATCCCCAGGGGTGGACCACAGGACTGCCAGAAGGTTGCAAAATGCCTCCCAGTCATTGCCATGGCCCAAGCTCCCGAAATCATTACTACCCTGACAGGCAATAAATGTTTCCCTGGAAGTACAATGTATCGGTTTCCACAGGACGCCAAATAATCCTCAACATAGGGGCTCAAATAAAACACCCCAATAGAAAAACCATCATCAATCTGCTCAACTGCCAATCACTGATTCTTACCACGTCCACAGAGACTCACGGAGAGGCCAGAACTGACCCACACATCCAACCCTGAGGGACCGTCACTGCCCAGAGAGCAATGCAGTCGCCCTCACAAACCCCAATCACTGACCCCCCCAGCCTCCAGCCAACTGGCTCCCATATGCTACCCCACTCCACTGATTCCTACCGGTGACCAGTCACTGGTCCCCAGAGTGTAATATAAGGTGACCCTCGGAGTCCTCCAACCCCTGAAGCTCCTGGCTCCCAATCAACCGCTGACTCCTCCGGTCCCCCAAGGAGTGATTCACTTTCCTAAATCTCCTCGGCTACCACCGACTAAGGCGCTCTTAAGACTCATGGCCGCTATCCTCAAATGAGCAAGTTTCATGGCCAACAACATAAAATCTGATGTTAAAGTTCACTTGGAATTTAAGTTACAAAAATACTTATATACAAACAAACAAAAAAAACCCACAAGAGCCAATTATCCAACTTAAATTAGCAAACTCCACACACCCCACAGCCGCCAACATTCACCCAGAAACCCCCAATCACACACCTCACAGACCCGTCTTCACCCGCCCCGCAACCCTCTCATCGTTCGCCCCAAGCCGACCTCCGTCACTGACCTCACCGAATCCCCGCCAGTACTATACCACATCACCTCGGCGTCCCGCAAACTACGTAGGAAGGCGAGCACTCCTTGATTATGCGAAATGGCCGCTCTGGGCCACTTCCGGTTTGGGTTAGTATCCCATCAGGATTCCCTTGGCTACGGCGGAACTGCGCGCATGCTCACTAACATCTTTGAAGCCACGCTCCGCCAGTAGTTATCATGGCGTACGCCATTGTGTCTTTCCTCCGTGGGTCATTTTCCTTACTCGGAAACCGTCAGGAGGACGGCACGGCTGCGCCAGTATGGATTTATGATATTGGAGGCCGCCATCTTCAAAGAACATTCATTCCGTACAGCCAAGGAAGGCATACGGAGTGTCACTGAGTAAAAGTCTTGGGGCCGTCCCGCATTGATAGGGGACCTATTCAATATTTGTGTGTATTTTAGGAGAAACTGACATTGCATATTCTGAAAAATAGCTTTTCTGTGTATTTTCACAATGTTTTAAAGGCTTTTTTTCCTGAATTACTAAAGAACTCACCGTCTTTAATAGTGCTTTTGAAAATGTTATCTTTCTGAGAAATTTTATCTTTGCAATCTTTGCACGGTTGCTCTATACCTGGATGAGCCTATAGATGAAGTTACCTATCAAGAGACAACCTGAAGAGAGAATTTAGGGTTCATGTGACATTTCATTTAAAGAGAGGAGAATAAAGAAAATACAATCAAGTTAAAGGAGAAAACACAATTATTGAGGAAATACCAGCCAGCTCAACTGGTCAGAATCTGGAGGAAGAGGTTTTTCACTCAAATAGGCAGAAATGCATCCTAGAAGGTGGCAATAGTGACCATAAAATTAAAAATTGGCTGGTTACTGGGAAATGGGAGGTAAGCCTGTGTGAGGATCTGAGGGTGAAGATGTGAAATGACTCTTCTTAAAACAATAATTTGGAAGCCTTTTATGGTCACCAAAAGGAAAAAGTTGGAAAGAAATTTGAAAGAACAGGAATATCCCGCAAAGTAGTATTGAAATAAATCATGTCTAAAATTTTCCGATTGTACAAGGAAACATATTTAAGACTAAGGGAGAATTTGGATGCTTGGGAAATGGACCCAAAATGAAAAAGACTAGAATGAAATTCCAAGACTGGTAAGAGGGTCACATTCATTGAGTAATATCCCCATTCATCCATCCATCCATCCATGCACCTCCCTATCTTTCTACCCATCTGTCCATTCATTCAAATATCCCTCCATCAGTCCATCCCATCTCTCTTTCCATGTACCCATCCCTTCATCTGTCATGTCTATCAGTTAAGGTTCATTTTCAAAAATAGAAATCTCTTTGAGACAGGAAATTTAATCAAAGAAATGTATTACATGCTTCATGGAAAATACGAAAAATTAAACATGGCCAGTGAAGTAACTGAGAAATGAGCAACAGCAAGAGAACATCATCAGGACAAGGGAAGAGACAGTGTGCCAGAGCCCGGGATCAGGGGCACCCAGAGGAAAATTAAACCACAGCAGCTCTTCTTCTTGGGTACTGGAGGCTCAGAGGAGATGCAGCTGCTACCAGAGACATTGTAGAATGCAGAGAGAAGGAGAAAAATAAGTACTTTTTGCTTCCATATTTATTTCCTCTGTTTTAATCTCCAACATTTTCCTCTCATTAACTAAACCTAGAGGGAAGCCAGTGTATAAAGGTGCTTGAGAAATTCAGCTTTCATGGGTAAGTCCAATAGCAGAGTAATGTCAGAGAGGGGCCAGAAAGGGTCTGAACACATCAGCCATAGAGGATACCATCCATCTATCCTTTCATTCATCGTCTCCCACCAGTGCAGTTCAGGAGACCAGACATGAAACTGGACAGGGGTTGTTTCCAAGTCAGCAAGTGCCTCCGTGACACACAGAGGTGGGCTTCAGTGAGAGAGATGCCTGGTAGACTGGTACTCTGTTCCTCTAGGTTTCTATGTCCATCCTCCCACCTCTCTCTCAGAGGAGAGAGAGCAGTTTGGTCCACTCTCCCAGCCATGCTCCTCTGGGACCCTCTGATTCTGAATGAAAATGTAAGGGGATGTTAGGGGCTAGGGCTGCAGAGAGCTCACCCTGGGGAAGACAGACCAAGCCACTCTTAATTGGGATTTGGGGGCTTAGGGACTGGCTCCCAGCCTGAGCTCTCTGAAGGCAGCAGGAAATGGTGTTTCTGGAAGCTGACCATGTAGAGGACCACATGCGATAGTGGAGACAGTATACGGTTTAGAGTGAGGCAGATATGAGGCTGATTCCCTGTTATTTCATTTGCAGACTGAGAGACCTTAAGGCAAGTTACGTAACAGCACACAGCCTCATTTTTCTCATCCACAAAATGGGTATAATAATTATAATATTTAGCTGACAGGGTTGTATGAACATTAAACAAGGTACCTGATACCTGACTCAGCAACTTGCTGATTTTTATTCATATTTACCACACACCAGGCAGATGCTGAGGGCTTGATAAGCCTCATCTTGCATAAGTTGCTCAATGCCTATGATAAATACCTGGCTCCTCATTCTGGAAATTACAACTTAAGTAATATCCTCATATTCTCACCATCAAAACATAGCAGAGCTGCGATGAATCCTTCACTACCTTTAGTCCAAATCTCATGGTCCTTTTTATTGTTTTACCCTGACTAATAACTAGAGTTGGATTTTTCTGAGCTTTTTCTATTCCACAGTGTCTAACACAGTGGACTTCACCTTACGGCCCCCAGAAATTCATGTGGGGCGAATGTTGGATGAGTGACCATGTGGTCATTGCTTTTCAGGGCTTCCTGTGTCTCTACAGAACCCCAGGGTCAGGCACATTATTGAGGCTGCAGGATCTTCCTTCACAGTCCAGCCCACCTCTCCCCAGGACCTCCATATACCCCCACAGCTTCTGGCACCCAGGGAAAGAGGAGTTGTCAGCAAGAGAGACTGAGAGTATGAGCCCGGAGGAGACTTGCATGCCGATGTGAATTTATCCCAGAGGCCCCTGGTCCTGAGTCCAGAGGAGCAGGACAGATCGTGTTGGTAAACAGGAGCAGCCTCAGGGATGGTTCTTCAGAATGTGAGGGTGGACACAGGATGCAGCGGATTCTGGACTCCCCATTCCTGAGACTGTCTGTGTCCCTCTGCTGAGATCAGACCACAGGAGCCGATCGCTGTCTCACACCTTTTAATCCTTTAATAACATGCTCATTTTGTTGCCTCGAGTTCTCAGATTCAGACTTGTTCCTCCTCACCAGCTCTCATCCCCAACACGCCACGGATGCTTCCCACTAACAGCCCTCTAAGGTGGGTCAAATTCTGATCAGATCAGACGTGACCATGGACTGTAAATCCTGTGATGACTTTTCTTCTCCTGCGCTGCTTTTTGTTTTTCCTTGGAGTGAATGATTTTACGGATTAGATATTCATTTACTTTTCTATACACTCAGTAATTTATTACTAAATTTTTCCAAGTGTGTAAATCTCCTTTTCATAAATCAAATTGATTATTAGGTAACAACAACTGTAGCAATGGCTGCAGACATTCATTTAGAGCTTACTGTGTCCCAGACACAGTTCTAATCCTCATAACAGACCTGTGAGGTAGATACTGCTATTCCCCCCATTTTACAGAAGAGAAGACTGACGCATAGAATGAAATTACTGGCCCAAATTCATGTGGCCAGCAAGCAGCCAGGCTGGGATTAAAGCCAGGCAATTTGCTTGAGAGTCTGGGCTGTCAATTCCATCTCCTTGAGGAAACGTCTCCTATTGCTTTTTTGACTTGATGTGATTGGACCCGGCTGCTCTCTTAGCATCTGTTGCTCAGTCTTCTCGCAGCGGCTCCCTTCACCACCACCTGGGAATTCTCTTTTCCTCTCTGACGTGGCCAATTCCCCGTGTCCTGAATCCTTTGCCCTTCTCTTCCGCAGTTGACTGTTACTCTCACTTTGTGGGAGTGCCTCCTCTGTGCATTGCTTGGAGATGGGTGCATTGCGGATAACTCTTATGAGAGCTTGCATGTCTGAGAATGCCATGTCCTCCCTGCCCCCCAAAAATAGTGTATTCACACACATATTTAACATGTAATAGTCTGTCAAGACATTTTTATAAATGTAAACTTTTAAAGCTCTCGCAGAAAGTGGAAGATATTACCCTCACGCTAAATTGATCTTTCTTTCGGCTGGGTTCAGAATGTATAGGTTCAAATTACTTTCATGTAGACTCTTCAAGACATTTCTTTTTTGACTTCCTAAAGCCCCGCCTTGTCCAATATGGCGGCCACTCCCCACATATGGCTGTTGAGCTCTTGAAATGTGGCTGGTCCTCACTGAGATGTGCTAGAAATATAAAGTATACACCGGATTTCAAAGATTTAGTATAAAAAAAGAATGTAAAATATCTCATTGATGATTTTTTAGATATTGATTATATACTGAAATAACAATAATTTGAACATATAGAATTAAATAAAATATATTATTAAAACTGATGTCACCTGTTTCCTTTTAGTATAGTTACTACTAGAAAATTTAAAATTACATATATGGTTTGCATTCATGGCTCACGTTATATTTCCACCAGACAATGCTGCTCTGGAGGCTTGGTCAGATTCCCTATCAATTATTTATTTTGGGGAGCAGTTAAGAATATTCATAATGCATGTTGTGCGTTACTATGTACTGTTGTTAATACATGACATCAGGTGGACACACTCTCTGGTTATTTCTCTGTGATTTTAAGCTTAACCATTGGATTCAGGTGTTATCAGTCTACTCTTCCATTACAAAGGCCCCATCTGCCTCTCACCTGTATGGCTTTAGCAGCTATTGATGATGTCAGAAGTGGTGACAATCTAATTCTGTCACTCTGGCTGCGTTTGTCATCTGCAATATTTCTGTATTGAGGAGTTTTCCATCATCAACTCTTTACACTAAAAGTGGTTTTTATAGGAAACTTTGTCTTTTTGAAAGATAAATCTGATCCTGTCTCTTTCCTGAACTGAATATACTCCAATGGCAATTAACTCATAACAATAAAAAATCCATATTTGTTACAAAATCAGATCCACCCCAGCCCACTCCCTTGGAACTCAGATGATAACCACCTTTCAGACATCTCAAGGGCTCCTGAACTGGGGATTCAAAAGGAAGACATAGTCTCCGAATGTGGCAAGAAGGATAGGAGGGGTCCTGGGAGCGAACCCCAGTTCAAGGCAACCCCTGGTCCTGATCTGGGTTGGGGGGAAGGAGGGATGCAACAGAGCCCTTGAGATGGCAGAAGAGGGGCAGGTCAGGACCTGGTGCAGAAGCCACACCCAAGTCACTCCCTGGGCTCCCTGCACCTGCAGGCCAGGTCTTGCCTTTCCTCCCCCGCTCTGACCCAGACACTGACATCCAAGTCCTGCAGACCCTAGAGTCCAGCTGCTTTGGGCACCTAACCCTTGAGTGAGGAAGCCCCTCACCTTTTCCTGGGAATGGGCCACCCTTTTCTCCCTTGGCCTTGGACACCTTTCTTTTCAATGTTTCATATCATTCCTCAGCCCCAGGACCACAGCACCAACTTCCCTTGTCTTAGAGCCGGTGTGACCTCAAAGAGAAGCTGAGTGCTGGGTCATGCAACCTGGGATCTCAAGGGCCGAGGCATTGAGGGAGCAGTCATTTGTGCCTGGGTACTGGAGACCTGCCTGGGAAGGCTCTAAAGGGAGCTGCGAAGGCCCACTCCCATCACCCACTCCCTGAAGGTAGAAATATCGACTTCCTGTGCCAAGCAGGTCATAGATCCAGGCCATCTGCCATCCAAGAAAATGGCCCAGGAAGGAGGGAGCCTCACCTCTAGGGTTGGGGTGAAAAAAGTTTCTGCCAGCACAGTTAGTGAGCTGGGGTCTCAGAGCTGAAATACTGGGGGGCCGAGTTAAGCCACGAGAGGCCCTCTCAGTACCCACAGCCCACCCTGCTCTTACCACTCACACATGGCTCATTGCCAAATCCGAAGCCTGCTTTTCATCCTTACCTCGTGCAACCTCCCTGAAGCAATGTTTGTCATGGACCCCTCACTCACCAGCCTTCACTTCCTCCCTAGGGTGGCTCCATTCTTGTCTCTGCAGTGGACTCTTCCAGGAGAGCTAGGGATCAGGTGCCTCTCTCCTCCCCTGCGTGCTCAGTAACCTTTGTCGAAGAGGCCCAAACACGCGTCCCTAACCACGTTTGTTAGACCCCTGGGAGGGTCCAGCCAGGTGGCCTGGGCAGGCACAAGGGATTTCATGGGTCTCTTCTGAAGGTCTGAGGCCCCTCTCTCCCATCCCTCATCCTTAGTGCATGAAAGACATGGTTTCTGAACCCAGAGGGCTGGAGCCATAACTCCCCGACTCCCTCTCTGCAGGCTGGGGCAAAACAAAATGTCAGGGTCAGGTCCATGAGGAGAACCCGGCATAAAAGATAAAGAAGAAACTTTTGAGGGATGTATATATTTGCTATCTTGATTGTGGTGATGGCGACACAGGTGTATTCTGTGGGAAAGTGAGCATCACCCAGCCTCACTGAGGAATGCTGAAGGATGTGGCCTTGAACTGTCAGTAGATGCACCGTCAGGGGCAGCTGAGGAGGGACCAAAAAAGAATCATGAAAAACAGAACATCAGACCAAGCTTATTGCGATGACCAATGCAAATATAATGGCTGATTACTATTTACTGCAAGGAGGATGATGTGTAACGACTGTCCTTTAATTCCAAATAAATAGATCTGAAAACCCACTATAGCTTTGTAGTCACTGGTGGGCTGTCTGCATGCATGCATTCTGATTTATTTGTTTATTTTTTGGCTCAATGGTAGGTTTAGCTAATTTTATATTTGGGAACTGGCATGCTCCTTTGGGTCTCGATTACTTGTTTCTCCAGAAATACACATGTTAAAGCTTATGAAGTTGTACAGTTTAAGTGTGTGCAGTTTATTGCATATCAGCTGTAACTTGATAAGGCGGGTTTTTAAAAAAGTACCATATAAAGCAAAAACAAAAATGCTTACCTACCCAATGACCCAGAAATTCCTTTTCCAGCTATTTAGTCAAGAGAACTGAAAATACATATTCATAAAAAAAGACTTGTATAAGAATATTCAAGGCAGCTTTTGTGCATAATAGTGAAAAGCTGGAAACAACTCAATGTTCACCAACATCTGAATGGATAAACAAATTATGGTGTATTCATAAATGGGATAGTACTCACCAATAAAATTGAATAAAGGAATAAACCACTGATACATTCGATAGCATTTGGGAGTTTCAAAAACTCAGGCATACAAGGGTACACACTACGATTCCATTTGTATGAAGTTCTAGTACAGCTAAAACCAATCTATGGTGATGGAAATCAGTAAAGGCTGCCTCGGGAAGGGGGTGGTATTGAGCAGCACCGGGCGTGAGGGGACCCTGTACAGTAGTGGCAATGTAGATGTCTGGATGGGGGTGGTGGTTTCACTGTGTATGCTTTTGTCAAAACTCATTAAAATCTGTGCACTGATTAGAAATATATTATAGAAAACATATATGTACGTTATGCATAATAAGTGTATATCATTCATGTTTAATAAAAAACATATGTAAGATACTGTAATGGTGAATACATGACATTGTGCTTTGTCAGACCCATAGAACTGTCCAACCAAAGAGTGAACTTTAGGGTGAACTGTGGACTTTAGTTGATAATGCTGTGTTGATACTGGTTCATTCGCGGTGACAATTCGTGGCACCACACTAATAAAGCAAGATGTCAATAATAGAGTAAACTGTGAGGGTAAGCAGGGTGTATGTGGGAACTCTCTGTACTATTAGCTCAATTTGTGTGTAAACTTGAAACTGTTCTTAAAAAGAAAGTCTATTGATTATAACACATAAATTCATTTGTTATATATATTCATTATATGTAAATTGTACCTCAATAAAAAATGGAGACTACATATACTATGATTACATTTGTAAAAAGTTCAAAGAAAGGGTTTATCTGAACTATATCTTTTAGGGGTACAAAGATAGGTAATAAAACTATAAAGAAGACATGGAACTGGTTAATTTAAAAGCCAGGAGAGTGGTTTTTTTAGGGGGGATAGAGAGTGCTGTGATTAGACAGACAAGCACGGGGGAAACTGAGGGGTGGTCTCATTGTTCTGCTAACTGACCTGTGTTGTGTTTATCTAGTCTTTTCTTTCTAACCATTTGGTTAACATTACCTATATGGTCACACTCACTCACCCACACACACAAAGAAAATACACTATTGTGACATTATAGCACAAATAACATGTGATATTTGTAGTACAAATCTTACAAGACAGAGTTTTATGTTCTTTTTTCTTTTTTTTTTTTTTTTTTTTTTTTTTTTTTTTTTTTTTTTGAGACAGAGTCTCACTCTGTTGCCCGGGCTAGAGGGCTGTGGCTTCAGCCTAGCTCACAGCAACCTCCAACTCCTGGGCTCAAGCGATCCTACTGCCTCAGCCTCCCAAGTAGCTGGGACCACAGGTATGCACCACCATGCCCGGCTAATTTTTTCTATATATATATATTTAGTTGTCCAGATAATTTCTTTCTATTTTTAGTAGAGACGGGGTCTCGCTCTTGCTCAGGCTGGTCTTGAATCCCTGACCTTGAGCGATCCACCCGCCTTGCCTCCCTGAGTGCTAGGATTACAGGTGTGAGCCACTGCACCTGGCCAGAAGTTTTATGTTCTCACATTCATCTTTTGGTGACATTTTACAGTGCTTCTTTTTTCCAGAGATCATTATTCAGAAATGAGAGAATAATTTTTTAAAAGCTCAAGAAATACTGAGTTTTACCTATATGAAAAATAAAAGACGAAATTTGTATGATGCATTTGATTGCACCAAAACTAAGGTTTTTCATCAAATAAAGGACAACTCCAAGCAGGTTAACTGAGAAATGACAGAATGAGTGAAATCATTTGCTTAACCTAAAGCTCACAAGAGCTTTTTAACTAGAATATACATGAAACTCCCACAAATCAATAAGAAAATGGAAAACAAGCCAACATAAAAATAAGGAAAGCACATGAATATTACTTTACAAATACAGAAACATGAATGGAAAACAAGTTCATGTTGAGATGCTCAACCTCACTGGTAGTTGGAGAAAAATTCAGATTAAACAGAAATAAGATCCTTCTTTACCCTCATGCAGAAAATCAAGCAGGACAATAACAGTGAGTGTGGACAAGTGAGGAAATAGAGACCTTCATTTTCTGTTGATGACAGTGTAGCCTGTTGAGGCATTTGGGAGCTGGCGAGACTTACTTCGTGAGCTGAGTGTGCTTGCTTTGCGATAAATCGTTGAGCTGTGCACTTAACAATTTGTATCATCTTCCGCATGACCATAAAAAATTTAATTAATATTCAGGTGAAGCGGCCAGAAAAAAAATGTATGCTGTATGACGTCATTTACATACAGCTCAAAAATAGTAAAATCTAAACTTTGATATTTAGGGATGCACATTTCGTTGGTAAAAAAAAAAAAAAGATTCTCCAAGGTAAATAATAAGGTTGAGACTAATATTTTTACAAGAAGCTTGGAGACATTGATAAGGAAAACCCCAAAGCCCTTCTGTGTAAACCCTTTATATAAATAATTCACAAAGAGATTAATAAAATAAATTAGATGGGAAAGGTTGTTTATAATCACATCCGTAAAGAAAGGGGATAATATTATTTCTCTCCTCTTAAATTAGCAAAAGTGAAAGAGTCTGTCCTGCCCGGGCGCTCTCACGCATCATCAGGAGATCTAAATGAGTGCGCTTTGGAAAAGGTCCCGTTGGCTTCAAATGGAATTGGGGGGGGGTCTTCTTCTGTCCTCACTCATTCTATCCATTAAAATGCATCGTGCTGTGAGTTTCAAAAAGTCTGACTGTCAGGGACTTTAACAAATCAGGTTTAATTTTTTTCATGTAACAAGAGGTCCAGGGATAAGCTGCCGCTGTCTTTGATCCCGCAGGACATTCCCGGGGTAAAGGAGGAGAAGGGAAGGTGCACAGAGGGAGCCCGGGGCCGGCCCCTCCCTGGTTTCCTCCTCCCAGGCAGGCCCAGCACCTGTGACTCAGCCGCTGTCCCGTGCAGTCAGACTCCTCTGCACAGCCCGGCCCTTCCTAAACCAGGCGCCATCCTGCTTCAGCACCAAGGACAGCGCTGCCCCTGCCGCCAGAGGTTCCTCTCCAAGGACCAAAAGGCACGTGGGCCGGAATGAGAACAGGTCCCTGTGGGCGGACCCTGATGGGAGACCCGGGAGAGGATGGGGCCAGAAACGCACCCCCAGCCTGGGTCTGCCCTTCTCAGGCTCCTTGCCATTCCCAGGAAAGGGCCTCATATGTAGTCAGACAGGGATTTTGCACATACCCTTGGTTTCTTGCCTCTCAGGGCAGACCCCAGGAATCCTCCCCAGTTGTGATAAGCCCGCATCCTCCCTTCCTCTCCCTCTCTGTCTCTCTCTGCCTCTCCCCTCCTCCAGCTCCTCCCCGCCTCTGGCTGGTTCCCAGAAGGAGCTCTGCAGGGCAGAGAACACGACTCACAGTGCTCTTCAGTCTCAGCTCTGTGCCCAGTGCTGGACGACTAAAACACACGTAAGCCTCAGTGTCTGCAGGAAAGTGAAGGAACAGATTGTCAGGAGGCTGACTGGGGCCTTGGCTCCGGAAGCGACGGAAGACATTCAGAGTGTTTAGGCTCACGAGAGACCTTGCTTAGACTGGGGAAGGAGTTCTGTGTGCTCAGGGGTGGAGACCTGGCAGGCTACTGGTACCAGTTACTCTGCCACAGCCTGAATAAAACTGACAAAGATCACTTCAAGTCATGATGCCTGTTGTTCAGACCCTCAGGAAACTAGCGTCTCAAGCTCCGGACGTCTTGAGTTGTGGATGGGGGAGGATGGTGTGGTGAAGCCCAAGGACAGGCAATTTCCACCTGTTTTTTTCTTTATTCAGTAGGGTCTGACATTTCTCCTATGGACACTTACACCTTTAGTTTGGCTCTTCACCGCTGATTTCTGTAGCAAGAATACTGGCAGGAAAGGATTTTCCCAATGATAAAGTAGAGACATGCGCAGAACATAAATCTCATTTCTGTAGCCGTTCACCCTCTGTCTCAGGTTGTAGCCAACACCGCCTCCCTGAACACCCCCCCACACACACACACCAATTTATTATAAAACAATTTTGTTTCCGCAGATAAACATTTTTTTTCTTTTCATTTCATAATTCCTTGTGGTGCTCCTTCTTGGTTTATCTGGGGGAACAGGACACTTAATGTGTGTTAAATCCCCATCTTGTCGGGAATCATTATATATCTTCTTTTCTATACTTTACTTTCAAATTTTCAGTACAGTTTTTAAAATGAATGTCTCTTGTAGTCAGTTTAGTATAGGGCTAAAAGCATGTACTCTGGAGCTAGACTTACTGCATTCAAATTCTGCGTTTCCCTATTTGCAAACTGTGTGACCTTGGACAAATGATGTACTCTTTCCGACCTCTGTTTATTTTCTGTGATGTCAGAATACCACGAGTCCCTATAAAATAGGATAGTTACAAGGAGTGCATAAAACACTACCTAGCTTTGTATATTAACCTGAGTACTCGTTAGTACCAGTCAGAATTATTCCCTCCTCTTGCAAGTCCCAAGGGAACTCTGTTGTTGTTGCTGCTGTTGTTTTATTCCCTGTAGTATTCTCAGAGCCTAGAGCAATGCCTAACTCATAACTCATAGTAGGTACCTGGTAAATATTTCTGGAATAAATTCTCAAATAATGATTATATGATTATATTCTAATGGTTATATTCTTAGATCTCATTTTCTAACAAAAAACCTGTCTCTCTGTTTTTTGATTGGCGAGGTTAGTCCATACACAAATACTTTAATTGCGATTATTAATAAACATATTTTTTTCTTTTTGATTTTTTTGGCTGCAGTAGATTCCCGCAGTTCATTTGTCTTTTATTTTCATCTTGCTTTTGCTCACCGTGGATGGTCTTCTCTTTATCTTCCATTTGCTCTGCTATAGCGAAGCTCTTCCCTTCTAGTCTGGGAGATCCTTTCTGAGATACTGTTTCAGCGTTTCTGCTCCATTCTTCTGCAGCCTGAGGGTGACTTGGGGGGCAGATACGGTGTCCAGTTGCCACCTCTACTGCAGGACCTGGTCTCTGCCCTGTCCTCCATACCCAGGAACCAGAAATACCACCCCTGCCCCTGACTTATATTTCAAAATATCTCCTATCACAAATTTAAAACTTGTATTTATTCTCTATCTGTTTAGTAACTGCCTCTCCTGGAAAATAGACCGCGCAGTATCAAGGACCGTGTCTGCTTTCTTCATCGCTCTACAACCAGCACCTGGCACGCGACCTCCGCAGTGGATAAGACACAGGCTCCGCGGTCAGAAAGAACTGGTTTTGAGCTCACCCTCCATGGCGCATTCGCATAGATGCGTGCCTGTAGGCAATGTGTAGCACCTCTCTTGGCTTTAGTTTTCCTCTCTGTAACATGAATATGATAATAGTATCATTTCCACAGCATTTTTTGAGAATATAATGTGATTGGTTAAAATAAACACTCGCTAAGGGCAAGCACCAGGTGAATGTGTCGCTCCCTGCTCCAAACTCTTCGCGATGCCCCCAAACAACACACCTTTCTGCTCAAGGCTCCGCCTGACCTTGTGCACGCAGATCTCTTTGGGCTCATTCCTCACCCGTCACCCGTAGGCCACGTCCGTGTCGGCAGCTTCCTCCTAGGTGCCCCGGCTTTGACTCCTTCAGTGACATTGACAAAACCAATGAAGATTAATGAATAAGGCAAATTCTTAAGAGTAGCTAGGGAAAAAAAGACATGTGACAGTTAAAAGATCACAATTACACTGACGGCTGACTTCTTCAGAAGTAATATTGGAAACCTGAAAAAAATGGAAAGATACGTCTGATGTCCCGAGAGGAACAAATGTTAGTTTAGAAATCCTACTCAGTGAAAATATGTTTTAAGACTGAAGGTGAAATAAAGATATTTTAAAGCAAACCAATGTGAGAGTTAATAAACAAAAGACTTCTCAAAGCATATTCTAAAAGATATAAAGTCAGGTATTAGGAAAGTGATCCCAGATGGGAGTTCTGACATGCAAAAAAGGAATGAAAACCTAAGAAAGCGGCAAGTACATGCACAAAAGGAAGCAAACACTTATCGTAAAAATAATCCTGGTGTGTAGAGGGGTGTGTACCAGACTAGAGAAAAATATAATTCAGGGGAGTTTAAATAGAATTTATATTGTATAAAGTCTCTACATTATTCAGGAAAAAATTGTATGTTGTGATAAACTTTAGATTATGATAATTTATTATTGTAATCTCAAGGAAATTTACCGAAAGAGTTGAAACCAAATTTATCACCTGCAAACTAGAGGAAGTGTAAAAGGTACTAGAAACATTATTCAATCAAACCAGGAAAGGCAAGAAAGGAGAGACTAAGAGAAAAAAGAATGACTAGAACCTACAGAGTACAAATATAAGATGCTGTATTTAGAATCAAATACATTAAAAAATCACACTAAGCAAAAATGAATTAAATGCTACAGATAAAATACCTGTATAATCAGACTAGGAAGAATGCAGCTATATGTTGTTTACAAGAGATCTATGTAAAAGATAATGACGGGGAAAGCAGAGTATGAAAAAATGAAAAAAAGACATATTGTACAAATACTAACCAACAGAAAACTGCTGTAGCATTGTATTCTGTCCGTCAGGGTTCCACCAGAGAAACCAAACCAGTAGGATATACACTGAAAGCTTAATTGCAAGGAAATGGCTCTGCTTCTGTGAGGGCTGGCTAGGCAAGCCCAAAACCACAGGGAGGCTGTCAGGAAGTACAAGCTAGGACTCTGGCAGGAGCTGAAGTTGCAATCCACAGGCAGAATTTCCTTTTCCTCAAAGAAGCCTCAGTTATTTTCTGAAGGTCTTTACACTGATTTAATCAGGCCTACCCTTAGGATGATCTTTCTTACTTAAAGTAAACTGATTATATTCCTTAATTATTAAACAGAAGTATCTTCACAGCAACACCTAGGTTAATAGTTCATTGGATACTCTGGGGACTACAGCCTATCCACATTGACACATAGAACTGACCATCAAAGGGTTATTAATATCAGAAATTATGTATTTTATAACAAAAAGTGTTAATGGAGATAAATGGAACCACTTTATAACAAAGTTTCAACCTATCAGGATGTAACGTTTGAAATCTGTATGCATATGATAAAATACCTTCAAAATATGAAAGGTAAAACTTAGCAAAATGAAAACAAACTAGACTAATCCACATTCATGGACTTAACACATATCTTACAATAACTGATGGAGCAAACAGAGAAAAAAATCACTAAGGATATGAGATACGGTATATGTAAATAACTCACAAACTTGATCTGTGGCGATAGACAGAAAACGTCTCCCAACAACTACAGAATACACGTTCTATTTGCACACACATGAAGTATTTCAACAATTTTTACCACATGCTAGGCCGTAAAGTAAATTTGAATATATGTCAAAGCATTGAAACTATATGGGATGTGCTCTCCAATCCCAATGTTATTAAGCTGGGAATCAGAGACAAAACGTAACTATACCTATTTCTGCAATATGTCTGTCTATCTGTACGTTAGTGGGAACTTAGAAAATCCCTTATAAATAAGTCATAACATAAATAACGATAACGTAAAATAGAAACATAAATTAGAAATTATTTTAAACTGAATGATACTGAAAATGCTATGAGAAATTTTAAAGTAAAATTAGAACAGTCGCTAGAGAAAAAAATATATATATATAACCTTAGATGTATATGTGAGATGTGAAAAAAGCTAGAATTTAAGAAGCTAAGCTTTTATTTCAAGAACTTAGGAAAAGAACAGTAAAATAAACCAAAAAGAATTTAAAGGAAGGAAAAATCAAATGATAAGAACACATATCACAGAAAACATATTCAATAGAGAAGAACAACATCATGAACTGATAGTTTTTTTGATATGGCTAATAAAACGGACAAACCTCAGTTGAGATTAATCCAGAAATAAAGACAAAAGGCAAAATTAACTAGTATCGAGAAATGTAAATGAGCAGACATCACTCAACACTGCGGAAATTAAATAGGAAGCAAAAAACATGAAAATCTTTGAATGTTAGTACAAAATGCACAAATTTCTAGGAAAACTGTTAACCAAACCTGTAGGCGTAATTCAGTCTGGTCCAGATGAATGAAAAACCAAATGCACTGATGAAATTCTGCCACCGGAGGGCGTCCCTTCACCCCGACTTCCAGGTTCGCTGTGATGAGTCTGCGACGCTGCAAACTCATCGTATACGGTGCAGCACCTTTCGAAAACGCAGCTGGAGGCCGGGCGCGGTGGCTCACGCCTGTAATCCTAGCACTCTGGGAGGCCGAGGCGGGCGGATAGTTCTGAGCTCAGGA
>RJWJ010017115.1:23327-33575 GCA_004363605.1 Indri indri
GGACAGCTAAAAATATATATATAGAAAAAATTAGCCGGGCATGGTGGCGCATGCCTGTAGTCCCAGCTACTCGGGAGGCTGAGACAGTAGGATTGCTCGAGCCCAGGAGTTTGAGGTTGCTGTGAGCTAGGCTGACGCCACGGCACTCGCCCCAGGCAAGAGAGTGAGACTCTGTCTCAAAAAAAAAAAAAAAAAAAAAGAAAAGAAAAGAAAACTGAAGACCAATATTGCTCATGAACATGGAAAAAATCATCACTTAAATATAAGCAAATTGAATCCAACATGGGTATCATGGCCAAGCGGGGTTCGGCATACAAAAATTAATGTAATTTATCACATTAACAGAATGACAGAGAAAAATTATATGTGCCTTTCAATTGCTGCAGAAAGAGCTTTGGCAAAATTTAGCACACATTCACGTTGTAAAAAAAGCTCTTAGAAAATTAGGACTAGAAGAGAATAACTTCATTCTGATCAAGGACAGCTGTGAAACATCTGCAGTTACCACCAGACTTAATAGCGAAACACTGAACACTTTCCACTAAGATTGGGAGCAAGGCAGGAAGATCTGCTCCTGTCATTCCTACTCAACGTTGTAGGATAGGTCCTAGCCAGTAAAATCAATTAAGAAAAAGAAATAAAAAGTGCACATATTAGAACAAAAACTCTACTTTTAGGTGTTGTGATTACGCATCTTAGACCACTCATGTTGCTGTAAAGAAATACCTGAGGCTGGGTAATTTATAAAGAAAAAAGGTTTGTTTGGCTCATGGTTCTGCAGGCTGCACAAGAAGCAAGAAGCATCTGCTTCTGGCAAGAGATTCAGGCTGCTTCCACTCATGGTGGAAGGTGAAAGGGAGCCGGTGTGTGCAGATTACATGGTAAGACAGGAAGAGTGGCCAGGTGTGGTGGTTCATGCCTGTAATCTGAACACTCTGGGAGGCCAAGGAGGGAGAACTGCTTGAGCCTAGGAGTTTGAGCCAAACCTGAACACCATAGCGAGACCTTGTCTCTATGAAAACAAAGAAAGAAAGAAAGAAAGCAAGAAAGAAAGAAAGAAAGAAAGAAAGAAAGAAAGAAATTAGCTAGGTGTGCTGAACATGACATGTGCCTGTAGTCCCAGCTACTTGGGAGGCTGAGGCAGGAGGATCCCCTTGAGCGAGGAGTTTCAGGTTGCTGTGAGCTATGATGATGCCACTGTACTCTAGCCCTGGCAACCAAGAGAGACTCTGTCTCAAAAGAGAGAGAGAAAGAGAAGAGACAGCGGCTGTTTTCTACAACCTGTTCTCGGAGAACCAAGAACTCACTCACCCACCAAGCCATTCATGAGGGATCTGTCCCCAGGATCCAAACGCCTCCCATGAGGCCCACCTCCAACACTGGGGATCAAATTTCAACATGAGACTTGGAGGGGCAAACAAACCACAACCAAACCATACTAGCATTATGTATGTGGAAAATTATGAGGAATATACAAAATGAGATTTTATATAAAACAAAGGGCAAAGAATAGAGTTGGAAGAAAAGCCACGGATGAGAAAAGATTCAGATCCGGAAAACATAAAGAATTCCTTAAAAAGAAGATCCAATAAGAAAATGGACAAAAGACATGTACAAGCTCTTTGTGATATAAAAATGTGCTCAGGTGCCAGGGGAAAAAATGCAAATTGAAACCATGATAAAGTTCCGCCGCACTCTAGGATGGCTAAATTTAAAAGACGGGCAATAGAAAGTATTGTTGAGAATTTAGAATGTCTGGAGCCCTGAGTAGCTGTTCTCCAGAGACACTTTCCTCCGCCCCACCAAGGGAACCGTGTCTGCTGGTCTTCATCCGTTGTCTAGTCCTCTCTTCTTGAATCTAGAATAGTTTGCTCATAGTACGATTAATGGACTAGACCAGCTAATCGAATGTGAAGGTAGTGATGCTATATGGCATCTCAGGCTAAGTCATAAGACGCTTTGCAGCTTCTGCCTGGGGCTCTTGGAACGCTCCATCCTTTGCTGCTACCTCCCAGAACCCAGCCACTATGCCGAGCGGAGTTCAAGCTACGCAAAGAGGCCACACGTATGCTCTCTGACCGTCATCTCCTGCTGAGCTCCCAGCTGCTGCCAGCATCGACAACTGCCATGTGAGCCACCACCCTGACTGTCTGTGTAGTGAGGCTATTGCCGTCTGCCATCTCGAGAACGCAAATGGAGATCACCCCACCTAAGCACGGTCAACTCGCAGAAAAACTGTGAGAAATGATAATGTATTCCTGTTTTATGATATTCAGTTTTGGAGTGATTTGTTGGACAGCAATAAATGACTAGAATAATCATATGCTCATGGTAGAAGTATAATTTTGTATTTGTATACATTTTGGGGGTATGAGTGCAATTTTGCTACATGCATAGATTGCATATTGGCGAAGTCAGCTTGTAGGGCATCCACCACTTGAGTATTGTACATTGTGCCCATTAAGTAATTTCTGGTCATCCACCGCCCCTCCAACCCTCTCGCCCTCTGTGTCTCCATGGTCTAGCATTCCACTCCCTGCACCCACGTGAACCACACTTCAGCACCCACATAGGGGTGGGAACACGTGGTATCTGACTTTCTGTGTTTGGCTTGTTAAGATAATGACCTCTAGTTCCATCCACGTTGCTGCAAAAGACATGTGGAAAACTATTGGGCAATTTTTACTAAGTAACTCCATTTCTAAGTATTTCGTAACAGAAATGCACACCTAAGAACATCAAAAACTAGGTATGGGAATATTTATAGCAATTCTCTCCATAAGAGCCACAGCTGGAAATAATTTGAATGTCCGTCACAAATACAAGGTGTATCATCTCTCTCTCTCTTTCTGGTGCTACGTAACTATATCCATATTGCTATAGACACTCTAGATATAATGTATGACTATAAGGAATATCCCACAGCAGTAAAAATAAGCAAATGACTGATACATGCAGCAACATACATGAATCTCATCAAAAAAATATCGAGCACGAGAATGCAGACGCGAGAGCACATACTATAACATTTCAATTATATAAAGTTCAAAAATGGACAAAATTGATAAATGATGAGTGAAGTAATGGCAGTTCCCTGCGAAGAGGCCAGGATGAGAGGAAGCACTGAAGGAGGATTCTTAGGTACTGGTAAGGTTTCATTCCCTTTTAATTTTTATTGGTGGTAAAAGCACATATATAATATTTACCATCTTTACCATCTTACGTGTACAGTTCCGTAGTGTTAACTATAGTCACACTGTTGTGCAACGGAATGTTGGACCCTTTTATCTCACAAAACCGACATTCCCATGAAACTAGAAATCCCCGTTTCCCGTCCTCCAGCCCTCAGCTGCCGTCATTCTACTTTCTGTTTCTAGAAATTTGTCTATTTTAATTACCTCATACAGGTGGAATCGTAGAGTACTTGTCTTTTTGTGACTGGCTTATTTCATTTAACAAAATGTCCCAGAGGTTTCTCTATGTTGTAGCATGTGTCGGAATTTCCTTACTTTTTAAGGCTGAGTAATGGTCTGTTCTATGTATAGACCACATTTCGTTTATCCATGTATCTGTGGATGGATGCTTAGGTTGCACCCACGTCTTGGCGATTGTGAATAATGCTGCTAGGAACATGGCTATGAAAATATCTCTTCCAGACCCTGCTTTTAATTTCATGGCTACTGCTGGATCACACAGCAATTCTGTTTTTCATCTTCTCGAGGAGACACCACACCGTCTCCCATAGAGGCTGCACTGTTTTATATCCCCACAGCCAGTGCGCAAGTGTTCCAGTCTCCCCATATTCTCATCAACACGGTATTTTCTGGGTTTTTTTCTTTCTTGGTAGTAGCTGTCCTAAGGCGTATGAGGTGATATCTCATGTGGTTTTTATTTGCATTTTGTGATGGTTGGTGATGCTGAATATATTTTCATATGTTTACTGGCCACTCGTATATCATCTTTGGAGAAATGTGTATTCTAGTTATTTTCCAATTTTCTGCTGTTTTGAGACAGATGCTTGCTCTGTTGCCCAGATTAGAGTGCAGTGGCATCATTATAGCTCACAACAACCTAAAACTCCTGGGCTCAAGCCGTCTTCCTGCCTCAGCCTCCAGAGTAGCTGGGACTACAGACACGTGCCACCACGCCCAGCTAATTTTTTCTATTGTTTGTAGGGACAAGGTCTCACTCTTGCTCAGGCTGGTCTAGAACTCCCGGCCTCCAACAATCCTCCAGCTTCCGCCTCCCAAAGTGCTAGGATTACAGGCGTGAGCCACCGCACCTGGCCTCCTTTTCCAATTTTTAAATCAGGTTTTTTGTTGTTACCGTTGTCGTTGAGTTTATTTCATTTCTTGATTTCGGTGGTGGTCGTATAGATTTTTAAAAATTAACCAAACGTTACATTTGTCATTTGTGCATATTTCTTATGCTAGTTTTGTTCAAAAAATTTTACTTTAAATTACATTAAGACTAGGTCACAAATATATGCCAATAAAATTACTAATATAAGTGAAATATAAAACTTTTAGAAAATGTCATGTATCAAAACTGACTCACAAACAAGTACGAAATCCTAATAGCCTTATAGCGTTAAAGGAAACGATTCAGAAGTCAAAATTATCTCCCAGCAAGAAAACGCAAGGGAAAATTCTGCCAAACATGCTGGATGGAAGCGATTTCAGCATGACATAAACTCTTGCAAATACAGAAAGACATGTGACCGCAGGATTACGGACACTCTGCAGTGACTTATTTTAAATCTTTCTTCCTCTCTGGGTCTCAGTGGGTCGTCGTGCAGATCGCGGAAGTGGGAATGGGTAATGCCCATGAACCTGGTACTCCCCACCTGCCTCGCACCCGTTGTACTCCCGTGACCTGTCTCCTTCTGTGCACTCTCACCGGCTTTCTGCTCACGTTTCCCCCCACCCCCTGTTTTTCCCACTCGCTCTTCTCAGCCTCAGGGACCCCTGGAACTGAACAGTGCAGAGCTCAGCACTTAAAACTCAAGAGATGCTTCTGCGGCTGCCGCTGCCTAGCTGGGGCGGGAGGGGTAGGGTAAGTGCACCAAGGACCAGAAGGGGTAAAGGTGGGCCGGGCACTGGAGCCTGACTCTGCATGTCCCCAGGAGCTTTTGCTCAGGATCCAGAGTGTGAACCAGAACTGAGGCTTTGCTGCCGACGCAGGAGCACCCGGGAATCCTGGTGACTCACCTCGTCTTTTACGTTTGGTTTCCTGGACCGAGCACCCAGCTTGTAGGACTAGTTCCCAGAGGGATATTCATGGATGGGATGCTCTTGTATCCACAAATTACTCAGGACAAAAAGTGCAGGAGCTGCAAGCGCAATTCCACCTGCTTGGTGAACTTGGGACCTGGAACTTGTCCCTGAACAAAGAGATGCTCGGTTACAAGACACAGGGGAGGAACGTTTTGCTTTGGAATGGAGAGAAGTTATTACATGAAATACAGTTACAAAAATAAGACATTTCTCTGAATGTACTAGGAGGGTAAAGGCCTCAAGGGACAACACCTGTTCCATAGTCAAGGTGAGGGGCGGGGGGCAGATAGGACTCTGGGGTGAAGGGAGAAGTCATTTCAGGACCCCCAGAGGCATATGAAGAGGTTCGATCTCTTCCCTTGATTTGACCCAGGCACTGAGATCCATGTACCAGAGAATCTGAAATCCAACCATGTTGAAAACATGACTGGCACCATCAGGTCATGGGGCCAGGAGTGGTGATGCTACCAAACTTCTCCTCTTCCCAGTGCCCTCACCTTCTTGGACACCAGGATATTCCAACCATCCTATGGCCCCGAAATCACAGTACCAAGCTGATTGCTGGGACAAACAGACAGTTAAATAGGTAGAAACACAGAATGAGAAATAGATCCACTGCTTTTTCATTAATTAATAACAAAATCATAATGTCTACCATCTTTCCCTACAAGGGTATTTTCCTTCAAATAGATTTGACAAACTGTGTTTTTGATGGACATCTAACACATACTGTTTGGAAAGCCAGGCCAAATGCCTGTGAGCAATGCAAATGTGAATATATAAAGAACTCAACAACACCTAAAAAATGGTGGTATATACCATGTTCATGGATTGGAAGATTCAATATTGTGAAAGCGCCAGTTTTCCCCAAATTAATCTGTGAAATCAATGCAATCTCAAACAATTTCTTTTTGAGACCATTTGTGCAAATTGACAAGCTGTTCTAAAATTTGCATGGAAAATCAAAGAAGTAGAATATTCTAAACAATTGTGAAAATTGCCACTCAATCCGTTTAAGGAGACCCCCTGAATTTCCTGTCCCATCTCCCAGGATCCCCACCACTTCCTCCACAGCCCCCACCGACGCAGCAGGTGTTCTCCACATCCAGGCGCAGGAGCTGTTTCCCAGCAGAGCCCGATGGCTCCCAGCCGAGGGTCACTCCCCACCTGCCTGTCCGCATTCCATGTCCCTGAGCACAAACTCCCAGCAGAGGGGTCTGTGTGAGCAAAGCCCCAGAGGCAGGGCAGAGTAGCAGGTTTGGGGACAGGGAGGGGAAGGAGGGCCAAGCACGGGAGCAGCTGTCTAGAGATCAGTCTCAGAGGTTGGGTACAGTGGTGGCCAAGGGGGCACTGGGCCCTTCTCTCACCTCCCACAGCCCCAGTGCTCAGAACAGCCCAGCCCCTCTGCTAAGCGCTTGCCCTGCTCTGGCCCTGCCCTGCGTGGTCTGCGCCTTCCCACCTACTCCTCACCCCCTCCCACCCCGGGGGTCCTGGCCACAGCCCTCTCCCATTGCTCCCCCAGGACTCGAATTCAGCCTGGGGAGAGCAGCCCCAGCCTCTGCCTGCGCAGCCCCCGCCACAGGTTCCTCCCGGCGACCTGTCCAGCTCCCTGCAGGACAGCGAGGGCAGCAGGGGGGTCTGTCACGGTCGCCTCCTGCTCTCTTCCCCCCAGAGACAGGCCCCGCCCCTCTGTGTCTGGAGGAACGAATGACAGTAAGCGAACGAAAGGTGGCCTCCCGCTGCTTACAAGAAACAGAAATAACACTTAAAGGTTCAGGGAGGTTAAAATGAAAGATGACAAATGATACACTCTGCAAGCAGTAAGCAAAAGACAGTTGGTGGCACTTACTGAATGTCAGATGAATGAGTCTCAAGGCAAACTGCAAAGCGCAGATAAAGAAAGGGAACATAAAGTTCAAACATTTAATTTACTAGAAAAATATAAAAATTCAAAATGTGCATGCAGCTACTGATGGAGTCTTGAAACATGCAAAACACCAATATTCACAGAATTGTATCTCCTATCACTGGGAACCTTCATTCTGGAAGACTGGGCATCTTATCTCCCCACCTGACAGTGACTCCATGAGGACAGCACCTCGGTCTGCTGTGCTGACCTCGATGTGCAGAGAGGGGACGGCCACATGTGGTGGCTGAGGGGGGAGGAGGCTGCTGCTCACCCCTCCTGGGTCTCCCCCGTCACCATGTCCCTGAGCCCCACCCCTGACCTCCACAAACACCCACAGTCAGAGACTCGGGGGTCCAGACAGATGGGGCCTGTTGTCACCTTCCAGAAAATGTCCCCCTAGGGGAAGGGCATTGACAGAGAGACAGGAGATGTGGTCAGGCCCCACGCGGGGTGGGAACTGGGGTGACTTTCGCCCTCTCTGGGCACAGGGCCCCCAGGAGCGGACGTGGGTGGTGACGGTCGATCTCCAAGGGCTGCCCGGCCCTGACAGTGTCAGGGTGTGAAGTTCCTCCTCTGAGGAGGGTCATGGCTCTGACCTCGCCCCCATCTTCCTGTGGGGCCTCCTCCAAGTCCTGCAGCTCTCAGTTCCCGAGAAAAGAGCCCCGAGGAGCAGCCTTTCCCCGGCGGGCCCTGGGACCTGCACCCGGACATGCTGCTGCTGCTGGCCCTGCTCTGGGGGAGGGCGGGGGTGGAGGGACAGGGAGGGCACGGGAAAGGTTTCATGCTGGAACTGGAGAGGCTGGTGGCGGTGCAGGAGGGGCTGTGTGTCCAGGTGCCCTGCTCCTTCTCCTACCCCTGGGACGGCTGGAACGACTCCGACCCCATTCATGGCTCCTGGTTCCAGGAAGGGGCCAATATACACCGTGACGCTCCAGTGGCCACAAACGACCCAGCTGCAAAAGTGCAGGAGGAGACCCAGGGCCGATTCCACCTCCTCGGGGATCCCGGGAGGAACAACTGCTCCCTGAGCATCAGAGATGCCAGGAGGAGGGACAATGGGTCATATTTCTTTCGGCTGGAGAGGGGAACTGTAAAATGGAGCTACACATATCACCATCTCTCTGTACACGTGATAGGTAAGGGGTGCCCACACGGGAGGTGATGGGGGCCGCAGGGCTGGGCTGGGCCGGGCTGGGGGTGAAGCCTGTCGGGCTCAGGGGAGGAGCTGGACCAGAGCCTGAGCTCCTCTCAGGGCCGCACCTCGGACCCTCCCTCCTGACCCTGCCTGTCCCTCTTTCCTCCCAGCCCTGACACCCTACATCATCCCCCTGGGGACCCTGGGGTGCGGCCGCCCCAGGAACCCAACCTGCTCTGTGCCCTGGGCCTGTGAGCAGGGGACGCCCCCCAGCATCTCCTGGGTGGGGGCATCTGTGTCCCCCGAGAGCCCCACCATCGGCCGTTCCTCGGTGCTCACCCTCATCCCACAGTCCCAGGACAATGGCACCAGCCTCACCTGCCAGGTGACCCTGCCTGGGGGCAATGTGACCACAACAAGGACCGTCCACCTCAACGTGTCCTGTGAGAGCTGGGCTGGGAAGCCTGGGGTCCTGCTGGGGGTCCCCAGGGCAGCGGGATGGGGTCTGGGATGCACACAGGGTGCTGGGTCCTGGGGTCCAGGAAGGGAAGGACAGGAGGATGCTGGCTCCACCCCCGCCATATGGCTCCTGGGGACAGAGGCCAGCGTCCACCCAGCCCTCAGCAGTGATGTGGGGCTGCCGTGTCTCTCTGCCCCAGACTCTCCTCAGAACTTGACCGTGACTGTCGTCCGAGGAGACGGCTCAGGTAGGACGGGGTGTCCCTAGGCTGAGGGAGCAGGGCCTGTTCAGCCAGGCCAGGAGCGTCCTCCTCACCCTGGACTCACCCTGGTCACCTGAGACCCCCTTGTAGTGACCCCAGGGCCCCTGCCCACCCTCAGCCCTCACGACCCCTCCCTCCCCTCAGACGCCTCCACAGCCCCTCGGCCCACAACAAGGACAGGGCGACACTCACAGCAGAACCGGCCTCCAGGCCCCTTGTCAACCATCTCCTGAACATTCCTTCGGCCTCATCTTTTTATTTCCCAGTAGTTTATGTGCTTCTGGGTGGGTGACACGGTCACATGGGTGACAATTCCAAATGCGCAGCAGGGTGTGTCCTCAGAGGCCCGTCCCCCTCCCCAGAACCCACCAGTGTCCTCACAGGCTGCTCCGAGCCTTGGTCTGTTCACCTGCAGGACCTCAGAGGGGGTTTGACGTCGGTCGTGCGGACTGTCCCCGTGCTCCTCTGGGACTGTGTGGTGTCCCACTGCTTGGATGGACGCTGATTTTGGACACACTTTATTTTAGTGAAACATCAAGGCACTAATTTTATTCTACCAACAGAAATGCTACCGCGAATAATCTCGTATCTCCTTTCACACATGGGTTTGTATCTCTGTGGGATGATTTCAGAAATGCAAAATAGCTGGATCTAATATTGAGAAACATGCCCAAGTTCCTCCCTGTCCAGGATAAAGGGGCTTAGATTTCCAGCAGGGAGGAGCGAAGGTGTGAGGGTCTCCCCGGCCTCACCAACCCAGTGTGGGTCCAACATTTCCATCTCTGCCGATGGCAGGTGAAGGTCGGAATCGCCACGGAGCTTTAACGAGCATTTCCCTACTATCATTAACCTTGTGCATCTGTTTCTATCACAAAGAGACATCTGTATTTCTTTCATTCTGCGAATTGCCTGTTCATAGTCTTTGCTCAGCTTTCCAGAGTGGCTTGACCTTAATTATTTATTCTCGGAAGCTCTTTTCAGTTTGAGAAGTCAGTATGTACGGCTGAGATGAATTGTAAATACATTTCCCAGGATGCCGGGTGGCTTTGTCTTTGGATGTCTATGATTTTCACCATGTACAGGGAGCTATTTATTTTGTAGCTGGATCTGTCAGTCCCTTTGGTGGGTTCTGATTCCCCACTCTGAGGTTATGAAAACAAATCTCCCCGCTTCTCCTCCTGTGTCTTGTCTCTGGACTCCATCCCC
>RJWJ010017116.1:0-33469 GCA_004363605.1 Indri indri
AAAAAAAAAAGATGATAAACAAATGGCCAAAAAGCACATGAAAAAATGCTCAACATCATTAACCATCAGGGAAATGTAAATCAAAATCACAATGAGACACCACTTCATAACCACCAGGATGGTTATAAACAACATGTTGGTTAATAGAAAGTGTTAGTGAGAAGAGGGAGAAATCAAAATCCTCGTATATTGCTCACAGGAATGTCAAATCATGCAGCCACTTTGAAAAACAGTCTGGTAGCTTCTCGAAAGGTTAAACAAGAGTGACTATATGACCCAGTAATTCCACTCCTAGATATATACCCAAGAGAACTGAAATCATATGTCCACACAAAAACTTATACATGACTGTTCGTAGTAGCATTATTCATAATAGTCAAAAGGTAGAAACAACTCAAATATTCCCCAAATGATGAATAGATAAATAATATGTGGTATATACATGCAAAGGAATATTATTCAGCAATAAAAGAAATAAAATACTAATACATAATGCAACCTGGGTGAATCTTGAAAACATTATGCCAAGGGCAATAAGCCATACACAAAAGACCACATATTACATGATTTCATTTACATGAAACGTCCAGAATAGGCAAATCTATAGAGACTGAGAGTAAATTAGTGTTTGCCTAAGGTTAGGGAAGGGGTGGAATTGGGGTAATTGGGAGTGACCATTAATGGATTTGGGGTTTCTTTTTGGGGTGATGAAAATGTTCCATAACTGATGGTAGTGATGTTTGTGAATGTACTAAAAACCACTGAATTGTGTACTTTAATGGGTAACTTTTATGGCATGTGAATTCTACCTCAATAAAGGTGTTATATTAAAAAAAAAAAAAAGTACCTGAGCCTACAAGACCCTGCATAACATGTCTGTAATGATCATTTCACCCTCATCCCCCAAAGAGGTCAATGCTACTTTTTATTTATCCCCACAGTACTATGTACCTCACTACCAAATCATTTCTCATGTATACAATTGCACATTTGTTTTCATGATTCATTAATTTTTGGTTCCCCTACTAGGCTATAAATTCAATGAAAATGGAGCCAGCATAACTTACAAATGTAAGTATTCATTAAGTAATGACCATCATATATCCAGTGTCTAGCATGTCATCTGGCAAATAATAGGCACTCAATAAATACGTGTAAAATGAGTGAAAGAATGAGGTGTAGAACTGTCCACAAACTGAATATTGTCCCCATGGGTAGCAGAAAAGAACCTCTTTGCCATCTATTATACTGTATCCATAAAATGATAGCTTAGACATAGCAGTGAAGGTTCAGAGTCTGGGGCTGCTGAAGGGAGGAGAGCTAGAGATTGTCTCCATGTTTCTATAAATGTGCCCTGTGCAGAGGAGACATTCATTCGTCCAGTTAATAATTAGGTTCTGGGAAGTCACACCATGCTGGCCTCTGAGCTAGGACCTGGGATACTTCAGCAAGCAAGAGACAAATTCCCTGCCCTTGAGGGCCTTGCAATACAGTTGTGGGAGACAGGCAATAAGCTAGATGCATAATAAACAACTAAATAGATTCATATGTAAGAAGGTGAAAAGTGCCACGGAATGGAAAAATTGAGCATTAGGTAAAAGAAATCAGGAATGCCAGTCGTGGCGATGGGTTTCCATTTAGAATAAGATGGTTGATCAGGGCCAGCCTCCGGGTGGTCTCTAATGACCCCAACCGCCTGGTCTTCACACACTGGTGTAGTCCTCTGCCCCAGAGTGCATCTGTGTGACGAATAGAATATGGCAGAAATAACAATGTGTCACTTTGGGATCTAGGTCATAAAAATATTGTGGCTTCTGCCTCTTTTTCTTAGATCGTTAGATCTGGAAGAAGCCTGCCACCGAGCGGCAAGGAGAGGCCCACAGGGGAGGAATGGAGACCTCCTGCTGACAGCCTGCAGAGTGAACTCGGAGGGGCATCCTCTCATCCAGGGAGGCCCGCAGATCACTGCAGGCCTGGGTGGCATCTGGACTGCAGCTTCCCGAGAGACCTTAAGCTACAAGTATGCACCTCACCCCTTCCATTATAAATCCCTGATCTGAGTTAACTGTGGGATAATATTAATATAAATGTTTGTTGTTTTAATCCACCAAGCTTTGGGGTAATTTGTTATGCAGCAGATACAGGGTGGGCCTCATTAAGAAGGTGGCATCTGAGTGAAACTTTAAAGGTGAGGGAAGCAGCTATGTGGCTACCTGGGAAAGGGCGTCACAGGCAGAGGGAACAGCCATTGCAAAAGCCCAGGTGGGAACACACCTGATGGCATGACAGGCAGTAAGGAGGTAGGGAACAGCTGAGAGGGAGACACAGTGGGGGCCCTGGGAGCAGTGGAAGGGCTCTGGCCTTCACCCTGAGGGAAATGGGGAGCGAGCGCAAGGTTTTAAATAGAGGGGTGACATGATCTGACTTAATACTTAATAAGGATCAGCCCAAATAATTTAAGTATTTGACTTTTTTCAGAAATCACGGAATGTCAAAATCTGGAAAGAGATCATACCCTCCCTTCCAAGGGTCTCCAGCAGGGTGAATGGCATTAGATTCTGTTTCAGTTCTTATAACTGACCACAGCCCTCATCTCTCCCTTATCAGCTCTGCTCCCGTAGGGACCACCCAAGCACACCTCTTCTGTTGCATCATCTTCCAGGGTGGGCTCCCCAGCCCTAGTGACCTGAGACAGGACCAGAGCCCCATGGGAGCCACCTTCCATGGCAGAGCTCTGAAAAGATATGTCTACCAGGAGCCCACTTCCAAAGTTTCTGACTCAGCAGGGCCAAGATGGGGCTTCAGATGGCTACATCTACCTATGTGCATGTCTACGCCTGTATGTACAATGTATAGTTATATCTAACGTACACCTAGAGCTATGTTTTTAAAATCCTTCAGGTGATTCTAATGTATACAACTGAAAACCCCCCAGAAGAAGTGTGGCAAGCAGGGATCGTGCCATATTTACCGTTGTACCTGCACCTGGGCCTGGCCCGTGGTGGGTATTCAGCCCATGAGTAGTGAATGAAGTCATTCACTCACACAGGCAGGCACCCTGGGAACGCCCCTGCCAGACCAGAGCTTTGCCTTTCCACTACTCAAGTTAACCGATCGGGACGTGGTGACGTGCAAGGCACTGGGAGGAATATAGATTAAGCAAAAAGCCTGGCTCCAGCTTTCAAGGAGGGCGTCACCTTTTGGAATGACAGACACGCACACATGCAATGGGAAAGGATCAGTCCAGCAGAGTATACATTAGTCGTCAAAAGGTGGGATTCCTAGAATAAAAGTGCTCTAGGGAGTCAGAGTGATGCATGTGGGCTGGAAGAGCAGAGTTTGAACTCTGTCCTTTGGGGAATTATTAATTGTTCTGTAAGTTTTAGGGCTTAGTGTATCCAGGAAGATTAAAATTGCTGATAGGGTTTGAAGAGAGAATGATCTGGAATCCTGGGCATTGCAGCCTCTTGGAGGAATAGTGAGGAGGCCAGCGGGGAGGGGCAGGGTGAGGCTGGGAGGAAGATCAGGAGTGGAGGTCAGAGGCAGAGGTTGTAGGTTCCAGACCGACTGGGGCTTTGGAGCCCATACACTGATTTTGTTTCTTACTGTGAGTGTGATGCGGAGTCAGCTGACTGTTCCGGATAAACAACTGACGTGCTCTGGCTTCAGTAGGATGTTAAGGGCAGAAGCAAGGAGATCCGATAAGAGATTAAGCGCAATAACCCCGGTGAGAAATGGCCGATGGATGGAGCCAGGGTGTTTACTCTGGAAGTGATGAGAATAGAAGACCTTTCCCGTTGTGTTTATGCATAACAAATGGCAAGTGCTAACCGATTCAGCCCTCACAGCAGCCCCACAAGCTGGGTACTGGGATTACCATCCCCATTTTACAAATGAAGAGACTGAGGCACAGTGATATTAAGTAACTTGCCTAAGGTCACACAGCTATAAAGCAGCAGCTTCAGAATCCACCTCCAGACAACCTGGCTCCACCATCCCTGCAATTAACCGCTTAACCATAAATACTTTCTCTGCCTCTCCCAGCAGTGCCAGATTTGGACGAGATCATCTGACTCTAAGTCCTGTGCTCCCCCCGTGTCTGTTTCTTTTAACCAATGCAAAGCCCAAGGGGATGAGCATATGAAGAGAAAGATAAAGTATGTTGGGCGGACGCAATTTGCAGCAGGTGCACAGTTCTACAATGAGGTCGAACTGGTTCCCCAGCCCTGATGACTCCATAGGCAACTAACAAGTTATACAAACATACACTCAGCCGAGTGATGCCTGTGAGATCTGCACTTTCTCACACACACGCATTCACACTCACCTGCTGCATATTAGAATTTCCTCTATCATGCACCTTAACTAATGTCCCTGCCATTGGAGAAATTTCTTTCTTTTAATAAGAGCAAGGATCTGTGGTTGGTTTGTGGCTGCCAAAGGGACAGGTTTGTTGGCAAGCATCGAATAGAGAGCACACTCTGGGATCCTGGCATTGTCGAGAGCTAGGCAACACGGTTTTTCTCTCCCGAGGGGTGTGCGTGTAGAGGAGGGGGGTGTCGGCAGCAGGGACCATGGCACTAGAGGAGTGACACATAAGGAAATGGACATACGTGTATCAAAGACAAGAAATACAGGCACACTGAGTAGAAAAACACAGAGTCATTCTGAAGCGGGGCAGACATCATGTTGCTCTCTCATGTGAAGCCAAAAAGAGATTAAGCTTCTGTTGATTGTGCCTAAGAAACAGCCTCAGCTACATGGGGCACACGTAAGTGTGACCACAGCAACAGGAAATGCTGTACTTCTGGCCTCAGAGCCCCATCTACGCCCAAGTCATAATCCCAGGGCCTCAGCTGGGACCTGCCTCACCTCGGGCAGCTTCCGCCTCCAGGGAGCCCTCAGCACACACACAGGCCTGAGGACTCCTACTGGGCAGCTCACTTGGAATGATCCAAGGGTTTCCTTAGTTAGCCTCATTAGCCTCAAGAGAACCAGGGGGACCTTCCATCGTGACCATTTGCACAGAAATGTTGGGACCTTGGAATGTGGTCTCGGGAATGCTAGCGATTCGGAAAAAGGAAAAGAATGAGAGAGACACACACACAATGAAGAGGAAATGAGCCTTGAAAACACCTCCCAAAATGCAAATTTTGCTTACAACCCAGTTGGAAGCAGGAGGCAAGGAAGGAGTTCTAGGAATGGGACGTTTGGATCACCGGTGAGGAGAGAAGTTGTAAAGACAACATGGAACCGTAAGCGTTTGCAATCTTCTCCCAGCCCCTCCTCACCACACACTTTGAAAGGAAGAAACCCATGGATCTTAGACTCAGCTGTTCTGCCTGGAACTGTTACACAGTTAATGAGGTTATAATGGGCACAAGGAAATAAAACTGGAGAAGTGTGAGAAGCTGGCAGATTCTCATTGGATAGGATAGCGAGGGACTGAACAAGAAAAGGACAGATCCGATAAGGACAGGAAAGAGGAGGAAGACGAAGATCACGCTCACCAGCTGAGTTAGGAGTATGGAGGAAGGGAGGGAGGAAAGGACTTTGGAAGCAGCGACAGTGTGTGTGAGAGGGTGGGAGTGGAGGAGGCAGACGTTATGCTTTGGTGATGAAGCTAATACCCTTTGGTCACGTTGGGGTTGTTTTTGTTTGTTTGTTTTTTGAGAAGGGGACATGAGTTTTGTTTGATTTGTATTTGTTTTTTTAAAAACCTCAGTAAACATTTAAATTGCTTTTTAATTATTTTGCATATTGGATTGATTGAGCTGAGTTGCAAGGCAATTTTATCAAGGTTTCATTGCTTTTTAAAATATGTGACCTTGGAGGTGAAAGGGCATGAGCCAAGGTTGAGTCTAGTTTCACGCCGTATTTCCAGAGGTCTGGGGTTCTTTGGGGTATCCAAATAGAGGGGCCCTGGGAAGTGCAAGGGCAGAGTGGGAGCCCCCTTCTCTATGGCAACTAGAAGAGCCCCATTTTTAGCATCTATCTTACAGATAAAACGGGAGTCAGTGTAAGATTTGCTTTGGGAAAAAGAAGATTCCTCTGCTAAACAAAGTTTGAAAAGCAAGTCTGTGTCCCTTATCTTATCGAGAAGTAAACTGAGCCCTGGAATGGTGACTTGCTCAAGGTCTGGCTGTTCAGTTCTCGAGCCAGCTGCAATCCCAGGGCCAGGCCCAGTGTCCACGTGTCCCTCTACCACACATTCCTGCCTCTGGACACACAGATATTTCAAACCTGTCACTGCACTCTGCTGCTTGTCTGGGAGCAAGCAATTTAGGCTATCTTTGGAAATATGAAAAAAAAAAAACAAAAAACAAAAAAAACACCAAAACTTAGAGAGAAACTATTTCCTAACGACTACATTCTGATATGTACAAATCCCTCCATGGCAAACCCAGCTACTAGAATCAAAAAGTGCATGACCACCCAGCACCGTCTCTTTACTCCTATGGCAATGAAGTCTGGGTTCTATGCATTTGTTTCTTTAATTCTAAACTCAACTATGATTTCCTTCAGAAAATTCCCTGTTTAGACCCTGTCTAGCAACATCCTGGAAGTAAATGGCTCACTTTGCTCAAAGGCACCCTCACTCTCCTTTCTGATGTCTCAGATCTGGCAATTGGAATCAACCAAATTTCATGGGAGCTACTTCCCTTTCCTTTTCTTACTCAAACAAAACAAAACAAAGACAGAGTTACGACTCTGAGAGATGACCTGACCAGCCCAAGGCCCATTAAATCCCCTCCACGTGACTCCTGTTTCTGGAATGTTCTCCACGTTTTATGGAAAGGTATGTACGGGGACTGCACCTGCTTTCCAACTGTTTCTAATTATCTTCAAAGACTCACTTAGAGCAAATGATTCGGCACAAGTCAGGAATCCGATTTTGTAAAAAGGTGAGACTATTTTGAAGCACAACCGGCATATGCTAAACAAAATTGCACCATTTAACACACCAATTATAAGTTAAAGTGCAGCAACAACAAAACAGCTTTCCTCACACTGAAAAATCCAAAATAAGCAGGAAACTCCAGCCAAATTTGAAATGTATTGATTTAACTTTAGACGACTTAATCAGCAGGTTGAAATAATTATGTCCAATTTAAAAATTAACATTTGACCAATCAAAAAAGACCACGTTTGATCCTCATCTTAGGGCCCCTCATCCCTTACTGGCAGTATGGCCAGGGGTAGTTTTTTTCTCTAGGCTCTACGCGGGCCAGTCTAACCCCCCATCTCATGTCTAGTGCCGGGTGCGGGAGTACCATGGGATTCTGACTTGTCTACACTGAGCTCACTCTGCAGTGAGGGAAACAGCCATGACACATAGACGGGACAGAAATACAATCACAGTGTGTTGAAGTGTGCTGAGCTGTGACAGCAAAGGAGAGGAAGTGACTTATTCTGCCTGGGGACATCAAGAAAACTCTCTGCCCACATTAGCAGGCTGGGGTTTGAATGAGTGGTGGGGGTTCTCTGGGGATTTGGGCCAGAAGAAACAACACATGTAGAGACATAGACTTATGAAAACACAGGATCCAGTTCAGAGGAGGCCAAGAAATTCAGTGTTGCTATAGCAACAGTGGGCAGGTGATGTGTACTCAAAGGGGGTAAAAATGGAAAGGTAGATGGAAATAGACTATAAAGGGTCTGCCTGTATTTGCTACATTTAGAAGATTTAACTTTTTTCTGGAGATAGTTTTAAAATATATGCAGTTATTTTTTCTTCTCCCCAAATTACAAGAGTAATACATACTCATTATGAAAATTTTTAAAATGTTAAGTGGAGGGGGGAACCACCCAGAATCCTATCTCTAACGAGGACCACTGTTAACATTTCCATTCATCATTTCAGAAACACACACACATGTACACACACACTCACTGGCCCAGATATGTGGATGCTCTTGTTACATGCTCTTTTCATTTAACCACATATCGTGAACATTTTCCATCTCATTAGAACTTATAAAGCCTGCATAGTATCCTATCCTATAGCTATAACAAAATGTATTTAAAATAGTCCTCTACCATGGGATATTAGACCATTTGTAATTTTTCCATGTTTTAATGAAGCTACAGAAAACATGCATATCCAATTCTGTTTGTATAGTTGCTCACTTGTCACAATTTAAAATCACAATTTCTGATTCAAAGAGAATAAAAATGTAAGCGTGTTTCATGTTTTGCAAAATTGTTCTTGAGAAAGCCTGTACCTTTAATATACCACTTGACAGGGTATAAAAGTGTCAATTTCCTCATTTCCCTGAAATTATCAGGTATTACAATTTTTAGAATTTTTGTCAATTTTTTGGCCTAAACTAATATATTACCAACATTTAACTTGCTTTTAATTACTACAAAGGTAAAATTTTTTGGTTCATTGACATTTTGATTTTCTTCTTTTGTGGAATTTCTGTCCCTGTTCTAGGACCATTTTTCTGTTAGGATATTTTTCTTTTTCTGATTTATAAAAGCTCCTCATACCTTAATGATATAAACTTTTTGTGTCTTATAAATACTTTTTCCAATTTGTCAATTCTTTGTAATTTTGTTTATGGTAATTTTAGACCTAAACAAGTGTTTAAGCAAGACTATCTATCACTCTTTAATGCTTACAAAGGCCATCTCTGAGATCAGATAACTATTTGCCTTCATAGCTTCTATTTAAATATTTAACAAATTATAAATTTATTTGATGTATGGGTGAGATAAGAATCTACTATAATTTATCCCTGTAGTAGGCTGACTAATGATCCCCCAAAGATATCAGGTCCCAACTCTTGGAACCTGTAAATGTGACCTTATAAGTAAAAAAGATCTTGACAACTGTGATTAAGTTAAGGATCTTGCCGTGGGAGATTATCCTGGATTATCTGGGTGGTCCATAAATCCAGTCACCAGTGTCCTTACGAGAGAGACAGAGGAGGTTGCACAGCCACAGAGGAGAAGGTCATGCATAGGTGGAGGCAGACACTGGAGGGATGTGGCCACAAGCCAAGGAATACTAGCAGCCGGCTGCAAGTGGGACAGGCAAGGAACAGATTCTCCCCTGGAGCCTCCAGAGGGAGCTCGGCCCTGCCAACACTGATTTTCGCTTTCGTGAAACTGATTTTGGACTTCTGGCCTCCAGATCTGTGGGAGAATAAATTTCTGTTGCTCTAACCGTCCCACATCTGTGGTAATTGGTTATAGCAGCCAGAGAAACAAATCTAACACCCCAGCAGATAGTTTTCCTAAAATGATAAAGAATCCATCTTTTTGTTACTTGTCTGAAATGTCATCTCTATCACACATCAAATATTTATATGTAGCACTCAACAAGTCCTTACCAGTTGCTGGTTCCCAGGAGTAACTTTGTCTGAACTGTGACCTAATTGCTCTACTCGCCCAGGTTGCAAATGAGTGAAGGATCACCAGCATGTGAGCCCCAGCAGCCGAGCGCTGGAGCCAGGAGTGTGGGTCTGCCGTGAGGTTGCAAGAACCAAGTACTGGAGGGCAGAGTTTTACAGCTAGCAGCAGCAGCGGCAGCGGCTCAGCCCAAGAGGAGGTGATATACCCAGAGGAGGGACAGTCCCCAGTACCTACAGCCACCATCGGTTTGGATTCTGAAAACCTAAACAGCTTTAACATTTGTTGTAAAAACATGCTCCCTTTGTGTATCAGAGAGGCCGTTCTTCTCAACAGAGCCAAGAGATGTACTTGGCCACATTTTTCTAGGACAGGCGCATTTGCTATCATTCATCAAATTCTTGAGTTTTCTAGCATTGTCTCTTGCCAACTGGTCCAATAGGAGCTTCTGTACCTTTTAATAAATGTGCTTTTATTAAAAAATATATTTTATGTACATATTCGTTTCTGAGTTCTTTTATTTTTTTATTCACCAGTCTATTCTTGTGTCCGTAAACACCATTTTATTGTGTCTTTTAAATTTCATACCTAGCAATACAAGTACCCTTTGTTAATTTTTTTCAAAAATGCATGTATTATTCTTAACTAGTCTTCCAGGTAATAGGAGATTTGGAATAACTTTTTTAAAAGCTCTCTAAAAATTTTCATTAAAATAAATATCTGAGGTTGACAAATTAATTTGCAAAAAAATTACCTTTTGAAATTGTGACTTGTTCCCATTCAGAAAAATCAGTGTCTCTCTATTAGTAAAACTCTGGCTTTAAGTCCCACAGCAACTCTCACAATTTCCTTCGTACAGTCCCTGCACACTTTTAAGTGTCTGCCTAGTTTGTCCTTCCTTCCCTCCCTGTCCTTCCTTCCTTCTTGCCTTCTCCTCTCCCCCTCCCTCTCTCCCTCTGTCATTGCCTTCCTCCCTCATTATTTTCTTTTTTGTTGCTGCTTACATAATGTTTTTGAGCACAGGAGTGACATATGATTTCTTCTTTGGCAGCTAATTTTAATTTCTAACTTCGTGTTGTTATTTTCATAGGCTAATACTGAAACTCATTTTTAGGTTCTAGCAGATGCCGTGTGGGTGGCGGCAAGAGGTAGTGAAGATGGGGCGGGGGCGGGGGACAAAGCCTGTAATTTTTAATTAGCTCTTGATAATCAGGGAATCATTGTGCATATACTTTGAAATTGGGTCCAGGAGGGCCTTACAAATATTTTTGTAAAGAGAAAAATAGGCCTCCAAGAGCCACGGTTAGAAGCTCTCCTGTAAAGACCTTCCTGAATTCTAATTAATTATTTTTTATTCCTTTGTTTTCGATGTGGGAAGAAAACTCTTCTATGCATTAATATGAGCTCCGAGCCTCAATCCAGCATCAATCATGTTTTATATTTATAAACTCTGGCATGAGGGAAACTTTAGAAGGAGGAGAGTTAGCCTACTAGTCCAATCTGAGAAATAGCTTTCTGATCACATCTTCCAAACCAAGACAGTTAGAGGTAGAATTTGCTGAAGACTTGCTCTGTAAAAAGAGAGACACAAGGAAGCTATGATTACATTTTTGTCAGTGGGAGAAATGGGCAGAAAAAAAAGAAACCAATTTCTACTTCATTTTTACCATCCTAAATGAATAGAAAATGCCAGGTAGAAAAACTGAAGCCAGCAGTTTCCAGTTTGGGAATAAAATGAAGCAGATATTTTAACAGCACCTCGTGTTGGACATCACATTAATGATCACTAAAGATTAATTAGTGATGGTGATAATGACTATAATATCATTTTTATTAAAGTGCAAGAGCAATCTGTAAGAAAAAAATCATCTTCTGAGCTAAGCAGACTTTCTTTAACTAATCAACACCCTGCCAAGGAAAAGGGAACACTCTGCCAGAATTTAAACTGAAAAAAAGAAAGTCCTCAGGCAAGTTTATATAAAACCCAAGGAAAGTGATACATAATAAATTAAATATACTGAAATAAGCAAAGCATGAATATTTAATCACTTGGCTATTTTAATTTGAAAGGGAACCGTGAGACCAAGGCTCGCTTATACAGGATGGAAAGTCTAAGCCTTGATTGGCAGTCTCAGAAGCTGTCCTGAATCTGTCTTTATTCAGGAGACTGGCAAACAGAACATGGCACCAACATGGCATCGAGCTGCAGGCCAAGCCAAAGGTTTGCCAAGGACTGACTATGGCCCAGAATCTACGTGGCTGAGGGACTTGGATGCAGAACATACAGCACATCTAGCTTCTTGCATCATTTGAAGCCTGCAGGCACCAAACGACAAGCCAGAACCATTTTGTTGGAGTCCTGGAATGGGGCCAGCCCCCTTACGGAGACCAGTTTTTCTGGATCAAACCCCAAAGCCAAGATGAGTGCAAACACATCTAAGCACTAACCATTCAGTGGTCTGAATGAGTGAACACGGGGCCATGGGGAGCAGAGTGGGGAGGGGCCCAGAGCAGCAAAATGGGAACCCACTGCCAGACAGAGGGACACCTGGTCCGGCTTCAGCAAAAGGAGGCTCTGTGTCTTTGGGAAGTTTGTTCTCCCTCTCTGGGCCTCAGTTTCCATCTCTTTAAAACCGTGCTCTTTGATATTTATATAAAATCGATTCCACACACACTCCCATTCCATGTCCTGTCAGAAGTCCAGGGCATTCTCCTTGATACTTCTGTACACAACAATAACGCATGATTTGCTGCCCTCATGGGATTTACTATCTGGGAGGGAGAATGGATACGAGACAAAACAGAAGGGAAAAGCTCCAGACGGGAGGTTTACTGGCAGGGTCGTGTTCTGAGGGAACATTTCGCAGAGCTGCAGAACGATGGCAAGAAGCAGAGGCAAGCTGGGGGTGCCATGGCAAACCTCAGGGCAGCGACATTGTCTTATGGGATGGGGAAGAGGCTCCAACATTGGACACTTAAAAAATGGGTACTACCTACCTAGCGCTGTCCTGAGAACTTTATATGCGTGATTTTATTTCCACCTCACACGGTTCTGTAAGATGAGTGTTATCGTCACCATCCGATTTTACAGAGGAGAAAACAGAAGAA
Source organism: Indri indri (assembly GCA_004363605.1). Lineage (NCBI taxonomy): Eukaryota > Metazoa > Chordata > Mammalia > Primates > Indriidae > Indri > Indri indri. Next base: position 12,469 of record RJWJ010017116.1, read on the forward strand.
GTTGCTAAAAGGAAAAAGGGCACATAAGCCCCAGAGCTGGCACCCAATCTCAAGGCTCTGCTCCAAACCCATGCTCTTTTCTAAATTTGTTTTTACATAGACCAAGTCATAGAAGCCTAAAAACCCATGCTTTTTAGCATCACACTATAATTGCTTTCTAATAACAGAAAGGGGGCCAGAGAGTCAGTCTAGCATTTAAAAATATTATGTGATCTATGTAGATACATGACCAGTGGACAGGCCTGGGAGAGCCCATGTTCTTGTTTGGCCGTGTTAGAGCTTACATGTATCTACAATAGACATTGCTTAAAATGCAGAGAGTTGATTCTTGAAAATAACTATTATAGTTAGAAAGGTAGCACGAGAAGATATTAGCTAAAGCAACAAATTAAAGTACCTAATGGTATAAGCAAAAATAGCCTTAGTTCTAGGAGAACACAATAAAATGCTTTGTAGCTCTATGGCTCTTTCCTCCTAATAGCTTAGTGTTTCCCCCAAAACTCTTGTAAACTCATATGTCTTCATTCTTTTAAATTGTCCCCATAGTCTCTTGGTAATGTGTACTATAATAAAAACATCTGGAAAATTTTTCTTTTTTTCCTAATACTATCCTCAGAGTATTTCTTCCATAAATATATTCATTTCATATTCAAGGAGAATGAGGCATGGAGAAATGGACTATGTCCTGGATGTGCAAACGGACCAGGGGACAGAAACGGGGGTGGGAGAAGGAGGATTCTGGTTATGAAATATGTATGTTCTATGAGATAAAAGCCCTTCCTTTGCAATCAGTAAAAAGAAAAATCCCACGTTTCCTCGGAAGAGATTACCTACACAAACAGATTCTTAGCAGCAAACCTAAAATGCTTTTCACAGGCAATAGTGAAACACTCGGGAACTTCATGCTGGCAGGCTTTTTTCTTTGTAAGCTCTGTAATGCAAATGCAGGGGGAATAAATGAGAAGGAATAAAAGCTTTCTGTAAGTGTTACTTACTGATGGAAAGAGCACCGATTCTGTCAGAGCTTTATTAAAAACAGCTCCGGCCTAATCTAAGGTGCAATTTGACTTGACTCCCACTCGTCTGCTTTAGGAGCACAGATTTCACTCCTAAGCTTTACCTTTAAGCATCGCCCCTTGCCTTCAGATTCACCATCCATCTTTAAATAAACACCAGGGTTGAGCCTGTGTTCCAGCTCTCTATGGCTCACACCGTCTTTCTTCCTCTTTGTCACGAACGTACCTACCAGGGTGGAAAGACAGTCTTCTGGACTAAAACGAGACCAGCCAAGCTGCTAGGTGCCTCTTGTGGGCAAAGGCATTTCATGATGGCCAGGCCAGTCAAAGCCATCCAGGCTCTGCCTCTTCGGTTCGTGTGTGGTTTCCTGACTGAGCCACATTAAACTGAGATAATAGACAGCTCCTAAATTATATTCAAATACTAAGTCCACTCGTGTGTATCTTTAATCATATCTGGGTTATGTTTATAAAAGGTGAGGCATGGAAGCTGGCCTAATTTTTTTCCTTTAGAAAATAATTTAATGGTGAAGGAGGATTTTACTTCATATTGTATATTTCCATTTATACTATATATTATATAATATACAATAATATACATTACATATTTATACTATTTATTTATATTTACTGTATTGCTTACATTTTTATAATGAGAATATATTCATGTATTCTTGTATAATTTAACACACATTTTTAAAAAGGCTGAATGTCCCATTTGTGTCCAGAATTTTAAAAAATAGTGTGAATATGTTCATTATGAAGAAATCTTTAGATACACTTGTTAAAAATACTCCATTACAGACCATCTATAATCATGCTTTTCAGAGGTAACCTCTGACAGTACTTAGATGTATGGCATTCCATCCTTTTTTTCCCCCCTGGAGATATATACTATGTGGAGGTATTTTCCTAAGATGTATACATGCACACACACATAGAATTATGTTATATTTGCTGTTTTGACACTGCTTTATGCTTTTTCATTTAAAAATACATTGTGAAAGTCTTTCCATTTGTGGAAAGACCAATGCTAAAGTAGCCAAGTATTTCCTTAACCACTGCTGTTAATTCCAAATTTTTCTAATATAAACAATACTGGAAGTAATATTCCTGTCCATGCATTTATGTGCTCATGTCCTATTATTTTTCCAGAATAAACCCCCAGAAAAGGAATTGTTGAATCAAAGGACTTATCTTTTCAAAAGCTTTTCATGCCTGTTGCCCCATTGCCCTGCAGACAAGCTGGGCCATCTCCTCCTCCTCTAGCAGCGGGTGACAGTCCATGTATTTCCCCATGCTCTGGACAATGTGGACATTATCATTCCTTTTATAATTGTTGATAGGCAAAAATAAAATAACGACTCACTGTTTTGCATAAGCAAATACCAAATGGTATGTCATTACTTTTATTAAATAAATTATTAGAGAAACTAAACATTTTTCCATTACTTTTTATAATTCATGTTTCTTCTTTGAGGATTAGCTATTTATATTCCTTGTTGTTCCTATTGGACTGTTTATTCTTTCCAATTTAGTTGTGAAATATCTTCATGTATCAAGAATACCAATTATTTGTCTTTCATAGTCTTGCACAATTTTCTCAGTTTTAATTTTCTCAATTTAGTTTATAGTATTTTTGACTGCTGGAGTTTTTAATTTGTCTGTAGTCAAACTTGTCATTGTTTTTCTTTACTGGTGACATTTGCTGCACTATTGATTGAGATTGCTTATTTTGTGGTATATCTCATAGATGGGATATAAGTTAATACATACCTAGGTCAGTTCAGCTGCCAGGCTGAGCTCTAGGTGTGCTAAATAGCTTTGCAGAATGCTGAGACTGCTGTTAGAATTGTAACAAAGCTCCTGAATGTTAAGGGGCCCAGAAATACTCTCAGGTATCAGGGGACAGCATTAGCATTTACACTGAATAAAAGCTTTAAAATGTATCTCCTAAATGTCACAGAAATATCCGTGTGGCAGTTTGCATTTTCTAGAGATGGCCATGACAATATGTCCTGTCCCACATCTCCTTACCATGCCACTATGACCCTCCTCCCATGGAGAAGTGGGCTCTGTGCCCCCTTTCCTTTAGTCTGGCCGTGCTTGGCACTACAGTGGAAGTGACACTATGTGACTTCAGAGGCTAGGTTATCAAAAGACAGCATGGCTTGCTCTTGGTCCTCTTGGGACACTTGCCTTTGAATCTCTGGTCCTCCAGGCCAGAAGCACCAAGGCATTCATTCCCTCCTGCTCGCTGAGAGTAGCCCTCAATCGCTAACTAAAGCCCATGGTATGTAAGCACCCCAACTCCCTTACCTCCCAGACAGGGTAACTCTGCCATGCACATTCCACACTGGCCCCCAGAGTCCCCAGAGGGACCACATTCCTGTCACCCGCAGTGATAACTCACTTCACAAAGACTCCTAACTCCTTACTCCCCTAGTGTTTGGGTTTTTGTTTTATCTAGGCTTACCTCCCAACTAAACCACATGTACCCAAATTCTTGTCTCAGGGTCAGCTTCTGAAGGAACCCAAACTAACTGGAACAATGGACAATACATTACTGGCAGACTCAGCATGGAGGGAGTTCTAGTCCAGTGGGTTGGCATGAAAGGCCTGAAGGCAGGAGTGAGTGTGGTAGGTAAAAGGAAACGTACGTGGTTCAGTGTGGCTAAGAATAGGCGAGAAATGGCACAGAGAGGAGGGATGAAGCTGGAGAGGTACGAAATGATTAGATCACGAAGGACTTTGTCTACCAGGCTGAGAAGTATGGAGAAATGTGCCTATTTTCAGTAGAAATTTTTATTGTTAGCATGTCCAAGGCTTGCTAGAATTTAGGTATAAAATGTAGGACTTGGATAGTCTCAGCGTTTTTTTATAGATTTTTCTTAAAAACATGCCTTTAACCCGCACTTGGGTGGAGGCAAAGACATAAAGCATAACTATAATGTTTGCACCCTCACAATACCCTGGAATAAAAAGAAAAAAAAAAAAAACTAATTCCATCTACTTTGGTTTGCCCCTCTTTGAGGTACTTTTCTAGTTCTATGGGAAGCTGTGCCCTTGTCTTTAAGCCCTTGGCTCAAAGCTAAGCTTCTCATGGGGGGCTACATCCTGTTCCCCTGTGAGCCCCCTGAGCACCTAGTACCAAGCACTGGTCCTAGTAAATGCTTAACTTACCCATTCATTTCTCCATTTCTCTCTCTTCTCCTGCCCCCACTCGGAAGTTCTTTGTAGTCAACCCCATGTATGAATCACAGTAGCATTTCCCAAAGGGAAAACCCCTCTGCCAACCAGCCAGTCCAGCCTCATTCCACCAACATTGCCGAGAGGGAACTTCTCCATTACACAACTAATTCCATTACATGTGGGACTCAGGCACCGCCCCTGAACAATTCTGAAAGAGGGAGTTTGTGACCCAGGCCAGTGTGTGCTGAGCACTCCTCTCTCATTTCACCAAACTCCTGCACGTCCTTATCTTTCCCATGCTCTTCCATCTTGTTTTTCTTTTCTTGGAGGATCTGGGTCTTTGCCTTTAAGTCCCACTTACTGTCAAGTACATGCATCTTGGCCTTCAGAGTGAAAATAAGAACTTATCTAATTTAAGAGGAACTTGTATTCCCCCATCATGTGCTTAGAGAAAAAGATTAGCTCAAGATACAGGGAAAGGACAGAGTTTAGAGCTTGAATAATGGGAATCCTTTAGACCAAGGTTGAACAAACTTTTCCCGTAAAGGACCAGAAAGTAAATGTTTAGGTTTTGTGGGCCACAAGGTTTCTGTTGCAACTCTGCTTTTGTAATGAGAAAGCGGTCATAGGCAATGCTGAAACAAATGGCTGTGGTTGGGCCCCACCTCAGCTCCACTTACAATAGCAGGCAGGGGGCTAATTTGGCCCACAGACCAGAGTTGGCCATTCCCCAATCTAGACCAATTCTCTCATTAAACAAATGAGGGCACCAAAGCCCAGAGGGGATGTGCTGCAGTCCCTCTGATAATTAATGGCAGAGCCGAGCTGAGGCTCTGGGGATCCGGATCCTTGGTCTTCTGTCCTTTCCACTGCTCCAGTCCTCAGCCTGTTCCCCTTTGACCCGTATTTCTCACCATGGCTCACCCCCAGCCAGTTTGTCCAACCCTGATGGTTTGAAATTTCTCAACACTCCGGAAACGAAGACAGACATGAAAACTAAAGGTTGTGGACACTAGGCTTCCTGTCATTTCTAGTACAATCTATGTCTGCTTTTGGAATGATCAACCTCCAACTCCAGTGGACCCTGTGTGTAGGAGGGGGAGGGCATGTATCACCCAATGTGCAGAAACATGCCCATTTACGAATGGTCAGAGGGATCTTGCCCAAATTAAGGAAACCTTTTCTAGGTTGCTCAAATCCAACTGAAATGTCTAAATTTGTAGGAAGAAGGCTTTTAAATCATGCAAATACGAAGAGGATGAAGATGAAAAGCAAAGTAAACAAAACAATGAAACCTAGCTGAGTCACCGGTAGGACATTGCAAATTGCTTAGTGTGCTGTTTGATTGACTTTAAAAGGCAAGAGGGACAAGAGAACTAGTTCCCACAAAGAAGATTGTTTTGTCTCACATCTCAGCCAAAACAGGCCCTGTGACTTCAATAGTCTGGAAAAGGTTCTCACTTTTGGAAGAACTTATCTGTCCTTTTAAAAATAGGTACCGTGAAGCCGTTTCTTCAAAATGCAAAAGAGGAATGAATGGCAGAACATCCTTAAGAGCTTGAATAAAGACACTGCTAGCACTTCTTTGATCTGGGATGGAGACAGTGAATGGCCTGGCGTGATAGGACAGCCAAGAATAACAAAGTTATTCTAATCCTAAGGGTCTGTTCTATTAGACTGTTCCCAAAAATCAGGAACAGTAGCTATAGATGTGCAGCCAAGGACAAGTCTTACCTGTGCACAATGTGGTGACATCTTTCGTTTCCACTGGCCATTTTAACCATTCTTCCAAAACAGACCTTAATTTCAGTAGGATCATCTTCAATATGGTTCAACAGCATTCAAAAGTATTAATTAATAAATAAAATGACATGGAACTATATGGTGGGGGGGAAGAATCATATTTATTCTAATTATGACTTAGGAATTATGTGAAATTACTATCCTGATGATGAACTTTGACAGCCACTATAGTGAAAATAAAACAGAATCTTCTTCCCTGACTCGTTGCTCCAACCATTTTTAAAAATTTGATTCTCAGCACCAAAAATCTCCCAACAACCAAGAAATCAAAGGACACTGATAACTGACCAAAGGTAATAAGACTCATTCTTCAAAGAGAGGGATTTAAACTAATGCACCCCTCCCCCAATCCTGGGGACTTGCCCAGATTTGTGCCAGTGCCTTCTAGACATTTTAAATTTATATTTATTTTCACGTCTATTTAATAAGAGAAAGCTAAATTCCCTAATGTTATTATAGCGTCAAGAGATACCCACCTCCACCTAGCCCCCGGTGTCAGTTTTTCTCAAGGATTTCTAAAACTTAATAGGCAAAGAGTCTATATATCTGGTGAATCAGTGAATAAAAGAGGGAACAGAAGAAACACAGGAAAAAAAGAAAAAAAATTATTCAGTTCACTATGCATGAACCAAGAAAGCAGTAATCTTTCTTGAAAAGACTCTTGAAAAATCTCTATAAAACAGGAGGAATTTTTTCTCCAAATCATCAGAAACTGTTGATTATAACATTTTATGTAACATAATAAGGGAGAAAAACTTTCCTAAATGCCTGCTATGCTGGGCATTTTGCTTAGGTTATTTTACTGAGTTCTCGTCCCCTTCCTGAATGATCACTGTTATCCCCATTTTATACATGAGGAAATTGAAACCCAAAGAGCTTAAGTGTTTTGACCACAGTCACGAACTAGTGAGTGATGGACCCTAGATTTAAAGTCAGTTCTGTATAACCCCAAGCTCCCTGCTCTTTCTGTAGCATGACACCGCCTTTCTACTTTGATGAAATAAAGGAAAGAAATGACCCCACACAATGAGATGACTATAATACTTGTGCTAGGAGGGAAGGAGGAGATCAAATTCATTATTTAGAAAACAAGTACTAGTACCATTTCAAAGTTATAGACACTGAAAGGCAAGGAGATTAAGTTTCCATTAGAAGTCCCTGGTAACACCAATAAAAACTCAAAACTCTCAAGTTTCCAGCCCACTTTTTTTGTATTGTAGATCACATTGATTTAGACACTTTGGAGAGATCTGATATGGACAATAGACTGAAAATTTAAAAATAAGATGAGTGCGAACCTCAATGAAAGTGCTGTCTTTCCTAGCTCAAGTCTCATATAGAGACCGTGATTAATACCACTGTAAATATTAATGAGATGTAAAATATTCAATAGAACTCAGTGATCAATAATACAGCTTTTATGAGTGGGCAATCATAAATATTTTTATTAGTAGTAAGAAATTTCTTTTGCTTTCTAATTTAAATCCATTAAAGAAAGACTTCAACACTTTGGAATGTTGGTCTTAAAGAAAGATCTATCTACTTTACATTGTGTGGGACAAAAAGTGGCCTCACTATTAATGTTTTTATGCAACTTATTGGAACTCACACTTTGATTTTTGTGTATAAATAGCCACAGACTCCTTTTTTTTCTTTTCTTGATTTCATCATGCCTGTAGTTTAATGGAATAAAAGTCGTGTATTATTTTGAATTGGCTGGTTGGGTACATAGCCCACAACAAGCCTTAAATTGAAAGTCTCCATTTTACTTTGTGGGCAGATATAGCAAGATGCTAATTTATAAATAGTGATGGTGAGAAATAACCACTGGACTTTATAGCAAAGACAAGCTAACACAAATAAAAATCAGTTCATCAAACTGTTTTTCATTCATAAGACCCTTAAATTTACCTGACTTGACCAGCTGTTGTGCATCGTATAGACACAACCTAGGTCCACTGTCTTGTCAGGATAAAAGAAACAAAGATACTCAAGTCATCTAAGTTTTTCTCCGTATGAGAGGGATAATGTCACATTCATAGTTCTGTAGTGAGGATTAAATAATGCAATGGATATAAAATGTTAGGGAGTTCTGATAAGTAGCCACTGAGGTGGTCGTGATTTCTGTTTTTCTTGCTATTTCTGCTAATATTATTATTACGTCACAGCCTTCATTCCATCACTTAGTGGATCAATCAGTGTGAAGCATGCAGTGATCCCGATGCTTTGGGAGACATCATAAGGCAGGAAAGCGTTGTCCTATGTGACTCTAAGAGAGGCCACAGTCCAGAAAACTACTCAGGAAAACACACACACACTGTTACTCTTCCTTTCTTACACTGGGGAGCTCAAAGCTCTCCAATTCCATTCTTGAGTTAGCAGTCCCTGAAAAACTGAGAGAATAGTTGCTAAACCTCCAGAAATATGCTTTAGGAAGCAAATGTCTCAGAATTGCAAACTATTTTCTTAAACCTAAATGGAATAAGAAACTGTAATTCAAAACACTTCCAAATGGAGGATCTGTGAATTATGCATAAGAATAAACTGCTTTCTTTGAAGGGAAAGGTCCTTGATGTGGTGACCATCTAACAATAGGTTATTGATAGGGTTATTCCAAAGACTTTGCCCTTCTCAGACTATTCCCAGTGGTTCATCACTCAATATGAAAAGTTATCTGAAAAGCAGACTCCCAGGCAAGCTGGGCTCCTTGAAAGGCTAGCCACATTGGGTTGGAATGGAGGCATGACTTCGATTTATACTCCAGTTGGTCTGGAGTACATCCTGGACTTACATCTTTCTATCTGTACTTGAAATTTTCTCCCCACCCACAACTTTTTCAAGAGATTGTCCAACTTATACACACCTCGGAAATTTCTCCTCCCCACTCTCATCTTCTCGGTTCTTGTTCTCAATCCTGGACACAGTATTAGAGCAAGGCAGACACTTGATCCAAGCAAAGTCAATCAGATTTACTCTTCCAAGGACTTGGATTGGGACCCAGAGACTGGGTTGTTTAGCTCTGGGGAGGGGAAATGGAAGGTCACGTAGATCCAGGGAATAGGACAGCTATTTGCTGGGGGCTATGGAAACCACCTGCAATTAGATGAGTAAGTCAAGAAGGTCTGTGGGTAAAGAAAGATAAGTGAGCATGTGGGAAAAAGGTAAAGAAATGGACTCTCCCAGTGATTTTTCAGTTCCTGGCTGTCTTTCCCATATAAGCATTTCTATGGGATCCCTTTGAGTCCTGACAATAAACTCCCATTCAGTGGAGCTGCTTTGAAGGGGCTTCTGTTCCCAGAAACCAAAAGTTTCCTGTCTAAAACATCCTCCAGCTGCTCCAGCATTTTATTTTGGACTCACCTTCTCCCTGACCTCGTCTCCAGAGGCTGCAGTCCCCTTCTACCTTCGGGAGAGCCCAACTGGAAGCTGTGCTGATTGCTGATGGAAATGAGAAAAGGGCCGACACAGAAACTTGTGAGAAGTAAACAGTGAGCAACACTAAAGAGAAGATCAAAGTTCTGTCCTACCCTAAACAGTTAGAAGGCGGGGCAACACCACAGCCACTGAAACACAAGTCGTCTTTTCTTATCTGCCTTAGGAGGCCTTTTGTTGTTTCAGTAACATTTGGAGCAAGAACTAAAAGAGGCCCTGAAGCCCAGTCCTATTCCTTTATTCCAAAAGGAAGATTAATATAAATTTACCCAACACACACATACTAATACTATTTTATCTGCTTTAATAGATAACAATAAACTAACCACTGCAGGTAATTAATAAGAAAATCTTCCCTGAAGAGAAAATGGAATCACTCATGAATAATCAGTGTCATGGAAGGGACCTAGGTACCAAAAGAGAAGGAAGAAAGTGATTTCAAAATAGAAGGGGCAAAAATTTATTGGTTTTGTTTGTGTGATTTTTATAATTCTATAGAAAATGGAGACACAAGGATATAAAGAGTGCAGTTCATTAGAAAGATCCTTGGACTTGGAATCAAGGAGCTTATGATTAGGAGAAAGATGGGACAGGTACATAAATAGAGCCACACAACAAGAAAGCAACAAATTCTGTCAGAGAAGTCTGGATAAAAAGGTGTGGGACTTTGGGAAAAGGGGGATATTACTTCTACATGGGGATGAAGAAGGAGGACTTCATGGTAGAAGGCAGAACCAAAGGAATGATTTTAGACAAACTGGTAGAATCATGGAATAGACGTTTTCGAACTGCAGAGACTTGGCAGGAGTATTTGGAGCACCGTGCCTCAACCGGCTACAACCAGAGGAAGCCAGACTTCCTCATCCCATAACATATGTCTCTGTGGCCATATCTACTCTGGGAACCCAACACTGAATATCTAAATATTGATGTTAACACTTCTAGGAAAGAAATTAGGAAAAGGATTACTACCAGGAAAAAGGGAGGACTAGTTGGCTATGGCCATTTTTCTAGGGGTGGGGGGTGGAGAGGAGTGAGCTGAAAATGAACACGAGCAGATGCCACATGTCCCCATACATCTTGCAGGCTCCCCCCCAGACTCCTACGAGTTTTGAGACTCTGGGTGCAAAACTGCAGAGGAATGCTCTCCCACTGGCCAGTGAGCTATTATAATTAGGAGATTATTTGGAAGTGTCCCTATAGTTGCCTTGTCCTGGAACCTACAGAGTTCGCCAGGCCAGGCCAGGTTTTTAGGTTTGTGTGGTTCCTACATTATAAGTTTTCCACACTACATGTAACACAAGAATTCAGGCCCTTTGGCCCCTCCTGTGCCACCAAATTGGGGTTTGACTCTTTCTCAATTAACTCTGTTTCTGCAATGGTCTAGTGCAGGGAGCCCGTCTGTGCCAGTCTAGGGATGGGGTAGATATTTTCTTCTCCCCATTCATTAGAAGCTTTGGGGTTCTCAGCTTTGCCCTGAGTACCCAGTTCTGGCTTCCTCTGACGCATGAGGCCAGATGACTTCTACTCCCACATGGGCTATAAAACCTCTTCCTCCAGGCCACACGTCCACTCTGTGTGTCACCACAGGCCATGTGGCCCCTACTGCCTCTCACCACTCTGCGTCCCTCTTTTCTCTGGTCCTCGAAGCTTCCCTTTATTACTTTTGAATTCGACCAGGTATCTTAAAATGTTTAAAGCTTTTAAATGGTATGTTTATGCATGAAGGCTGGGATGGGGGTTTCCCTTGGAAGCTCAGCCCACTATCTTGGCTGAAAGTCTTTAGCTCGTAAGTGGCAGGCCTGAGTTTCAAATCTAGGTACTCTACATCTAAACCAGGGCTAATTTTTTATTAAAACATATTTGTTCCAGGGAATCTCCATAAGGTTGAAAGGCTTATCCAAAGTGAATTTTAATGAAGAAAGGATAGAGGCAAACTCATGGAATGATTGCCTCCCCCCAACACTATCACAGGTTAAAATCATATATTTGGGAAGGTTTTAGAAAACTGCAAGAAATGAAGCTCTGTGGTGGATTAGGACATTCTGGAGACTGCTCCTGATCTTCTGAATGTGGCTTTGAAGGCAGCTTGCCTCTCACAATGCTCTGCTATGTAAACAGAGGTCTAACCCCACCTGGTCATTTCTGTACCCTTTTTTGCTATAGCAGGAAGGAATCGGTTTGCAGGTGCTATGCTCACATACATGTCATTCCTTCTCATCACCCACACATTCTTCTGCCCGTGCACATACGTACGTGTACAATCCCAAAGGAAGCCAATGAGGTGATGTTAAGGCTTTGCTCTGGGAAGAAGTGAAGGAGTCATGCAACCTGGTATGTCTTGGTAGACAAGCAGAAGAAATGTGAGAACCACAGACACTCCTACAAATAGAGGGCTTTTGCTCCGAGCTGCCGCAACCCTCAGGTAGGCTGTCACTTTCTTTATACCAAATTTCCATGACAGCAAAGGCTCATCACAAACATAGCTATATTGATTATTCATAATTTCCATCTCCACTCGTGCTATCTTCTATAATGCAAGTAATTGAGTATTGATTGAGTATTGACTATACTATAACAATTCAGTTAACTGACTTGCCCAGAAAATGAAGTGCTTGGTTAAGTGAGTTTCCTGTTTCTAAATAATTTAGGAAGTTAAAACCTGCCTCTGAAATTTCCTTTTATGCATGTGTAGATACATTGATTGACTTAAATTAATAAACACTTAGCAAGTACAAACTATGAGAGCATGGGCGTTGGCACAAGTTTGGGTTTCCACCAAGGCTCTGCATGTCATTGGCTGCATGATCTTGGGAAAGTTGTTTAACTCCTGACCCTTGGTTCCCTCACCTGTAGATTGGGGATAATAAACTATATTTCCTAGGATTATTATGAAGATTTTATTAGATCATGTGCGAAGAGTGCTCAGCATGGGTCCTGATGTAGAGTTCCTGTCAACGAGTAGCACCTCTCATTGCTATTATTGTTATTATGAAACCGAAACTGTCTCATTGCAGGGGAGGCTTTCACAGCATGACAGATCTAAGGCAGACTCAGAGCAACTCACAATTAAAGTCATTTGGAAAAGGTGAGGTCGGAAAACGGAAGCAATGATTGGGCTATGGATTTGCACAAGAGAAAGTAGGCAAATAGAGACTAGATCCTGGGCACACCAGCTGGTGCCTGAGCTTATGCTGCTTGAGTCAGTGCCCTGAAGCCGGTGTGGTTAGTTGTTGACAGAGAAGAGAATTCCTTGTCTTTATCAGATGCAAGTCGCCAAGAGGTTCAATTTAAAAGTCATTTTTTGGACTGGCTGCTATAACCCAGCGGTTGGAGCCAAGATTGTCTTTCTGTGTGATTATAGCCTGGTAGGAAGAATCACGGCTCGAGTCTAGCTATGGAGATTTAGACTGTTGTCACTGACGGAATTCCAGCTAATGAACTCTCCCACAGCAGGACGCGGTTTGAGGGAGACCAGGAGACATTTATGCTTTAGAAAAGCCACCCCACCCCCATTTCTGGCCTCTTCAGCGCACCCTCCAGAGCCCTTGTCTGGTTTCCCACACACACTGTTTGTTCCTCTGGGCATTGCTTCTCTGGAGGCTGGGAAAAAAGAGATTGGTCTTCCAAGGTTACCGAGCTTGTCTCTGTTCCTTTGCTATACAAACAACGTGTGTGAAGGGCCACCCAGATTTCTGCAATTAAAGGGAAGCTTACAGGGTAGGGTATGGCCAAGGCTGCTTCACAGTGTGCCAAGTGGAGGCTCAAGTTGCTTCTGTGGGAGGACCCCTTGCTGTTGCTAACTAAGCAGCCTGCCTGTCCACGGTGCAGGGGGTATATGGGACTTGGAGTCCCAAGTCATTTTTTTGCCTCTGGGCTATGTTCTGAGCTCAGTCAGGGTCTGCTGATGGATCACAGTTGAAAGTGAATTCAGGCAAGGAAAATCTAATAAATCCTAATGACCTATAGTAGTGGTTCCCAGAGCATGCCCTGGACCAGTAACAGCAGCCATTACCTGGGAAACATTATAAATGCAAATTCTTGGGCCCCACCCCATTCCTACCCACTGATTCAGAAACTCTGAGGGTTGGGCCCAGTGTTTGAAAAAGCCCTCCAGGTGATTAGGATGCAGGCCAAAGTTTGAGTACTTCTGGCCTATAGAAACCCTGGCAATGGGAATGAAGAAAAACATTCTGGAGGTCTTGAGAAAACCCAAGTGTGGCTAAACAGGTGTGTCTGCCCCCATGTCCCACCTAGCACCCACCTCTAATGATCTAAGAAACGAAGGGCAGGTGATGGGTTGGACAAATGTATGAGAGGAACACACCTGAGCCTATCTGAGTGGTGTTCAGCGTCTGTTTTCATTTGCTCCTTTATTAATTAAGTTTTTCAGTGCCATGTAGAGGTTTCTGTTTGTCCTCCAAAAATAGCCATCATTATGTGCAGGATTCTCAAACTGGTAAGAATGATCCCAACAGGTGAGGAAGCAGAGAGGGAAACAGCCCCACCGGTCCTGAAGGTCCGAACCAGACAGCAAATCCCCATGAGATCAGCAGCTCAGAGGAGAAAAGAAACTAGATGAAAAGGGAAGGGAAGCAGAAAAGAGAAAATAGATGGAGGAGTGGACACGGGCAGACCCCCCCCCCCAACATTTGCAGGACCAGGAACAAAAGGATAAGTGGAGACCCATGGACCATGTATCTAGACATTCACAATTTATAAACTAGTTGAACACTAAGTTTACATTAAGTAAACTATGTAATATCCTCTGACCTTGACAAGTATATCTTCATAGTAAACTGGAAGCCCAGGGTTGGTAAGTTTAGAATTCCTGACTCCTCAGAGTTCCAGAATGAATAAGGAAAGGCCCACAGCCTGCTCCCTTTCTCTTCCCTCCCTGGCTCAGTCGCCACAGCATGAGGGCTTCATTCATATGCATGGACACACCAGCCCACAAGTCCCAGCTCCATGCATATCCCTTGCAGACCCAGAAGGAGTCTCCCAGCAGCAGAGGCTGGAGGCAGGGAAGTGCCATGCAGGCTCTGGACATAGGCTCAGGACTTGCAGGGCAGGGAACTCTGGGGTCCCAATTTCTTGGAGCATGGTCTTGAAGGGAGCAGACTGTAGATTGTCATAATTTCTTGTCCTGTGGATTCTTCAAGCCATGGGGAGGGTAAGGAAAACAAGTGCAGATCCTCCGAATCGTGGGTCCAGGACAAAAGCCATCTTGCCCAGGTCAAGGGTAGTACCAGATAGAAAAGAGGAGGAAACATCAAGAAAGCGAGAGAGAGGGGAGAAAATAGCAGGTGAGAAGACCTTAGAAGAAATCCTTCAAAATGTGGCTTTTACTGTTACTCATACCACGAGGGCCCTAATATTCTTCTGGGCATCAAGGTAGTAATTCTTCCTCTGGATTAGCCCCACCCCACACAGTGGGGAGACATGAGTGCCCGTGCCGAGTCATGTTTTATTCTTGCACGTATGTTACAGTGCAGAGACTAGAGACTCCTAATTTTCCTGCCATAATAACTGTGGGTCCATCATAACTTGCTATGCTGCATACTGAAGAGAATGAAGGGAGGGAGGGAGGACGGAAGCTAGTTAATGATCACAGCCGAGAAGTTTCTCTGGATGAAACAAAGGAATATTTCATCAGATAAACAACGGCAAAGCAAATTTACACTGAAAGCTGGTAACTTGATGCAGTATTTTGGGCCTTATGATGTGGGTTGGCTGTTACTTGGCTCAGCTACTGATATTGCAAAAATTTCATTTGTGAAGGTTTCTCTGGCCAACTGTTTTGATGTAGATTATTTGAGTCATGTTGTTTGCTGTTTAGCAGACATGAAATATGAATCCATTTTCTTTCTCTGGGAATGTTTCATTTCCTGGAGTTGGAAATGCAATGGGGTTAGGTGACCTGCTCCATTTCTTAGCCATGTGCTCATAGTCCTGGGTGACAGTGCAATCCAGCTCACAGTACTCCTGCGCTCTCGAAATCATTCTTTGTATTGTTTCTTGAGAGAAAAAATTTACTTCCTAAGGATAAAATCAACAGAAGGAATCACGAAGGAAAAACTGATAGAAAAACATCTTGAAAAAATATTTTACAAAAAGCAAACTGGAAAATAGGTATGTCACAAAGATGGCAAAGGCAACAATTATTAATATGGTAAATAAAAACACATACACATTTTAAAAATCATCTATGTCCCAATTTTTAAAATACATGAAAGACAAAGGCAGACCATTCACAAAAGAGAAATTATGACTGAAAATTATTTTTAAATATTCAAAAGAATGTAAGATAAAATGAGATTATGTTAATTGATATCATGCTTCCGGATGTAACTTTACAAATGTGTCAAGAGCCTTAAAAACTGTCCATGACCTTGACCTTGGACATTTAGGAAAAATGTGGGGAAATATTGATATAAAGAGGTGATCTTTGCAGCATTGTTTACAATAGAATTTTTTCTTAGACTGTCTCTGCTGCATCAGAGTCTACTTATGCTCTGCACCTTACACTGTGGCTCAACTCTTTGGGGATTTCATTCATTCAGTTACTCTCTGTCTCATATATCATCAATCTCTCTCTCCACTGAACACAAATATGCTCAGCATCTTCCAAATGTTAAATCCTTTTTACCACTCCACACCTCTTCTTCCCTTTACAGGGAAACTCAAGAGCTATCTCCACATGCTCCCTTCACCTCCTCCCTACTGTCCACTCACTGAATCGACCCTTCTTGTCAACATCAGAGACGACTTCCCTCTGGCCAAGTACCATGAACAGTATTGCACATGTGTAACCACTCCCTCTGTATCGTTCCTGGCTTCCAGGACGCCACAGTCTTATTTATCCTCTTATCTCAGTGGCCACTGTTTATTGGGCTACCTTGCTGAGTCTTCCTTCACCACCCACCTTTTAAAGAAGAGAGCTCCTCAGGGTTCAGTTTAGAACATCTTCTCCATACATACTTGTTTCCTTAGGTGATCTCCTCCAATCCCATGGCTTGACGCCATCTTATACCAATGACCCACAAATGTATGCCTCTGACTTGAACCTCTCCCCTGATGCTTAGACTCATATAGCCAACTGCCTATTGGATATTGACACTTGCCTATCTTGAGCATCTCAAACTTTGCATGCCCAAAGCAGGCCACTGAGCCCCATCTCTCTCTCCCCAAAATACCCAGCTCTCCTTCTACATTCCCCATCTCCTTAAATAGCATCACCCATCTGCTCAGTTATTAAAATGAGATAATTGCATGTCATCCTTGACTCCTCCAAACAATCAACACATTTCCTTGGTGCTGCTTCCAAGATACAACTTAAATTGGACCACTTCCTCCCTTCCGCACTGCGACTGCCACCCCCTTAAGGCCCAGTCACCACTTCCTCCTTCCTTAACTAGTGGATTGTCTCCTGAATGATCTTTCTACCTCTCTACTTGCTTCCACCCCTACGATCCTTGCTTTCAGCAACACCAAAATTTTAAAAATGCAAATCAGAGCATGGCGGTCCATTTCACTTGAATAATTTCCAAATTGTTACAATGAATTGTAAGGCTGTACATGCTCCATCTCCTGCCTAGTGATATGACTTTGTCTCCTGGCAACAGCCTGTGTGCTCAGCTCTGCCCCCTCCTCCTTCTGCTACTTTCTGGAACGCACATGTGCTCACACAGTGGTGCTCTCACGGCAGTCAACCATGAGACATGGAATATAAGCTTGGAAGGACATGAAGTCAATTTATTTTTAAACACCTTAAATTGGTTTATTAACAAGCACCTTAAATTTGACCATTGAACTCAAATTCTACATTAATTAAGAATTACTTTTGGCTAAAATATCAATGGTACAAGTAATATAGGGGATTTTTTTTTCTTTCATGTAACATGAAGCCCTGCGGTGGGCAGTCCAAGGTTGGCAGACACCTATACACTGTCATCCCTGTACTAGTTGTCTTTGATATTAATATTTTCACTCTTCCACCTTATATGGGGTTTTCAACCTCAAGGTCATCTGGTGTCAGGGTGACCGTTGCCGTTCCAGTCATCACATCCACATTCCAGAAGAGAAGAGGAAAATTGTTGGAATTCCATTTGAGACTAATGAAGTAGGGTCTTTGAAAAGGGGAAATATTAAGACAGATCATCTTCCCATGATTTCTCATAAAAAAATTCTTGGAAAGGAAAGGAGGAAAGATTAGATTGAGAGTAAAGGAAATACATTCCTTTCTACAACCAAGGACAAAGGAATCTGAAATTGAGAGAAGGAAGAAAAAGAGCTAACATTTTGAACATATTTATTGTATACCAGGTACTTTATCTACAATATCTCAGGATGGGTTGTGTTATGGGCTGAAGTGCTCACCACCACCCGTCTCCCGCCATGTTTGTATGTCGCAGCCCTAGCCCACAGTACCTCAGAATGCAATTGCATTTGGCAATAGGGTCTTTAAGGAAGTTATTAAGTTAAAATTAGGTCATTAGACAGGGACCTAATCCCGTATGACTGGTGTCCTTATAAGAAGAGGAAATTAGGACACAGACACATAAAGGGAAGACCATGTGAAGACACAGGGAAAAGACAGCCATCTGCAAGCCTGAGAGAGAGGCTTCAGAAAAAAACAACCCTGCCAACACCTTGATCTTGGACTTCTTGCCTCCAGAACTGTGAAACAATAAATTTCTATTGTTGAAGCCACCCAGCCTGTGGAACTTTGTTATGGCAGCCCTAGGAAACTAACACATGTGATCATGCCTGTTTTTCAGATGAAGAAACTGACACGCCAAGAAGGTAGCTTACTCAAGATCGCAAGCCAGTTAGTGGCAGTGTCAAGATCAAATACCAAGATCAGCCTCAAAGGCTGTGTCCTTCCATCCTGCCAAGTGATTCTGTCTGGCGCCCACCCCTTCTCTTAACAATTGAGGGTGTATTTCCCCCAAAGACTTAAATTGTCTGCATCCTGTTCAGATGTTTCATTAAAAGGGGAACACAAGAAAGAAGTGCCTATCAGAATGAGGCAAAGGATGTTTCAGGCTCAACTTCTGAAAACCAGCTAAGAGGAGGTGGCAGTGAAAATCACTCTGCAAACATACAGCATGCTCAGAAATATTTTAAACACTTGAAATCATCTGTCAACCCAGATGGAAGATAATCAATTATTTTATTCCCCGTTTAACAAAACTGTAAATTTCTTTTTTAGGAATTTTAATCTTTTTGGTTCTGACATTCTATTTGCAAATCCTGGTGATTTTAGAATTGTTGATTCCCCATGAAATTAGGAGGGCATTATTATTTTTACTTTTCCCTAGAGAGCACTCTGCGCTGGTTACCTTGTGCCAAGCTGCCTTGGTAGATTAGTAACATTTAGAAGTAGCTTATCTTACTGGTCGGGCAGATGAACACCTAGAAATACCCCTAAATTATAAATCAATGTCATCTGTACACACAGACAGGGCCAGAAGAAGAGTCCAGCAGGGCTGGGCCTTACTAAATGACAACAGCTGATCTGATAAACTAATTGAAACTGACATGTAAATAAAGGATGGGGTTTTATAGAAATAACATAGTATCTTAACTGGAAACTAAGCCACAAGTTTCTGTTCAAGGTGGCAACTTGGAGCCACTTTTTGTCTTCTCTTCATCTACAATTCTAATGAAATGAACAAGAAAGCATAAAAATAAGAGAATGTCTTTATCAATATGTAGCAGGGAAGGATAACATGAAAGGCCAGACATTCTGAACAATATTTGCAATATATAAAAACAGAATGGGATTGAGGAAGTCCCCACCTGCAAATTAACACATGTGTTCCATTTATCTACTGCTGTGTAACTAAGCACTCCTGAACTTAGCGAGTCAAAACAACATCATTTATTTCGTTCATGGATCTCATTTTGGGCAAGACTCGGCAGGATCTGCTTATCTCTGCTCCACTGGAGAAGCTCAAAGCCTGGAGTGTGGAATCGGCTGAAGGCTCACTCACTCACGTGTCTAGTGGTTCATGCTGGGAAGACCCACTGGGGTCTGGAGCATCTCCCTATGTCTCTATGTGGTCTCTCTACAACGTCTCTCCAGCATGGTGGCTCCAGGGCAGCAAACGTCTTGCAAGTTGTCTCAGGGCTCCTAAGGTGCACGCACCCAGAGAGGAGAGTGGAGAACAGAGAGACAGAGAGGGAGAATCAGGCTGAAGCCACTTGCCTTTTACGTTCTGGCATCGGAAGTCATGCATGTCACTTCCATCATATTCTATTTCCAAAGGCCAGATCATTTTCAAGGAGAAGGGAACCACATGAGCTTTGTGACTGGGGCTGCAAAGTTGGATGGCATGTGGCATTTAAAAAATACAATCTGTTAAATCCATGACAGAAAAACACAACTAGGAGGAAGTGACTGTGGTCACTGACAAAGCCACATTATACCTTCAAGGTCAATGAGACAGGGGCTAGAAATGAGGGTGAGCTGGGGGTGAACAGGTCTAGGAGAAGGCCATACCTGAGACAGCTCCCCGTGGGGCTCTTGCCACAGTGTCATTTGATGTAGGCTGGAGGACCAGGTAAGACGGAGCATCATTCCAGCCATTTATTAAAAGAAGGTATCCACCTGGGTTAAAAAGCAAGTGCAGTTAACTTCAGTTTGGCACAACAGGTGTATATAAGGAATCTCTTCTCAGAGCAATAACTTCCCTGCCCCAGGGCTGCCTCCTGATCTTACTTTCTCGCTGGGCATCATGGACATGAGAACCTCACTTTAATTAAATCAAACTACAGAAAATATAAATTTTAATGTGCACCTTTAGTCTGGCACTAAAATATTTGGACAAGTACCTACATAACTCTGATAAAATCTAACTCAACACCTAATATTGGGCATGCATAGACTTCTCTCTGTGGGTGAGAAAGAAGGTGGGAAGGAAGGAAGGAAGGAAGGAAGGAAGGAAGGAAGGAAGGAAGGAAGGAAGGAAGGAAGGAAGGAAGGAAGGTTGGTCACTGGACATAGAAAAAAACATAATTGTTCGAAATAAAGAGCCAATTTTAACAGTCAGAGTAAATACATCGCCCACCTCCAAGATATAGGGAAAACACTTTAAAAATATGAAACCTATGGGTTTCAGAGATCTGAGAAAACACAATCTGGGATTATTAAGGATTGCTTTCAGATTTTAAAAAAGTAGTAAATTAAAGACATACAGTGGAGACAATAGAGGTAATAAAAAATAAGCTAGATACTAAACTAATAAATGAGAATTTTAAGGCTAGATATTTGTCTACTATTCACGAGAAAATGATAAAGAAAATTACACAATGAGCCAACCTATAAGAGACGCAGTAGAAATATCCAGTAAAATTTTTTTTTCCCCAGGAGAGAATAGCAATAACTTTCCTAAAGGAAGACTTGAGATTTCTAATCAAAAGTTTACAAATTATTTGGGGGGAAAAGTCCACACATGGCATACTCTGTTGAAGTTATAAAAATTCAAATTAAACTTTGAATTTAAAGACTGTGGAAACCCACAAACATTGTGGTATATAAAATTATATTTAGA
>RJWJ010017117.1:0-14272 GCA_004363605.1 Indri indri
TCACTCTTTTAAAGTGTACAGTTCAGGGGGTTTTGTTATACTGAAAACAGAATTGTGCAACTGTCACCAATCACAGTCTGATTCCAGATCCTTGTCATCGTCTCATACAGGAACCACATACATTAGCAGCCACTGTTCATACCCACTTCTGTCGCACCCCTGGCAACCATGAACCTACTTTCTGTCTCTATGGATTTGCCTATTCTAGACATTTCATGTAAATGGAGTCGTACAGTATGTGTTTCTTAGCGTCTGGTTATTTCACTGGCATAATATTTTGAAGGTTCAGTCATGTTGTAGCTTGTATCAATATTTCATTCCTTTTTAAGGCTGAGTAACATTCCATTGTCTGGATGTACCACATTTTGTTGATTCTTTCATCACTGGATGAACATTTAGGTTGTTTCCACTTTTTGGCTACTATGAATGATACTGTCCTGAATATTTGCATACATGTTTCCCTGTGGACACATGTATTCAAATCTCTTGGGCAAATTGCTGAATCATATGGCAACTCTAGTTTGTCTTTTTGGAGAAACTGCCAAACTATTTTTTAAAGCAGCTACACCATTTTACATTCTCACTAGCAATGTATGTATGTATTTTTCTTAGTGTTGACAGAAAAATATATTTAAAGATATTTGCTAACAGGTTAATGGCAAAGCTAGAAAAAATAGAAATAGGATAAACGAATTCCAAATCATAATATAAAGTAGAAAAAGAATAATCTAACAATTCAAACTTTTTTAAAGAAAATATATAAATTACTAAATTGACTCAGAATAGATTACAAGTTTGAATAGATTATTAACCATAGAAATTATTGGAAAGGGAGACAAAAGAATGCCTCACAAAAAGTCACCAGGCCCAGACAGTCCAGAAGCAAATTCTTCTCCATCCCCAAGGATCTGTGAATGGTGTCATGGTATCCACAAGTGCTCTGCATCAAACGTTCCTCTTCCAGAGGCAGGACCACAGCTCCCACCTGCTTGAAGTGAGGTGTGACCATGAGGCATGAATTGCCCACTGAAGTGCCAGCAGAAGTGATGTGTATCACTGCTTAGCAGAAGCTTTAAGACTAAGGCGAGATGTGCAGTTTTCCTCCCTTCTACTGTAGAAACCACCTGCAGTCTCGATGGCAGCCCCTGTCAGCCTAGGTGCCAAAGTGACAATAGCATAAAGTGGAGAAGACCCAAGCAACAGTAGACATGCAGTATGAGGAAAAGACAAATCTCTGCTTGTTTAAGCCATGACATTTTGGAGGCATTACCACAGCAGGACCTTACCTATTGTGCCAATACAAAAATTACTACCACAACTGGGCCACAATAATCTGTATGTGGCATTGGCTTGGGTGCCAAGCAGCACAAAGGTGAGGAAAATTGCTGTTGGAGGTCAAAAAAATCACAATGTATATAAATACAGTGGCAAAATATTTAGTAAAATAATTGCCTGCAATAACTTAGAAGTCAGATCATAGGCCTAAGGAACCTTCAACTCTAGGGAAAGAGGTTGGGAAACATTAGCTGTGCATACCAGTACAAGTTACTACAGGTTGCCTTAGCAAGGGTTTACGAGAAAAAGATGAGCTTAGAAAAGAATTGGCCAGTTTGCTAATTGTATGGATAAAAGAAAATAGAATCCAAAGTCATGGATTTATAGAGTTCATGGAGGCAATTCTTCTCAATCCCAAATGGTAGAAGATAAAATGGTAGAAGGTGGCCTTTGAGTGACAGGCTCAGCCCCTGAAGAAGGCTTCAAAGTCCAGATGATTTCCAAGCTCCATTTTGAAATATAATCAAGGATCTATCAAGTTGCAGAAACAGGGAAGATCATTCCAGGCAGAGAGGAGAGATGAACGAGAGAAAGTATTTGTGAAGTAACATGGAGTGTTTAATGAAATGTAAGTGGTTAGTATTGCCTCACAGCAATTTTCACACCCTCCCAAGCTGAGGGCCTTCAAGTCCAGGAGCTCAAGCAGATGAAAAAGGACTTGCTCCAGTTCCATGTATCACACTCTGAAAACCATCTCGGTGAGTAGCCCGAGATGAGGGGCCATGTCACTGCTCAGCACCAACCCAAGGGAAGGCAAAGTCAAATCTGTTTTCAAGAAAGATCACTCTAGCAGGGGAGTGACAAGATTGGAAAGGAGCCCATAGAAGTAAATTGACCAAATAAGAGACTCTCTCCCTCAACAGCCAAAGCATGAGAAAGTGAGACCCTGAAGTCAACAGTGGCTCTGAGGGTAGACGGATTCTAGAGATGTTAAAGAAGGACAGTGAGCAGGACGGGACAACAGATGAGATGGATGTTGGCAGGAGGATGGGGAAGGATGCAGCCGAGAATAATTTCCCAATTTTTGACTTGGAGGGCAAGATGAGCACAGCTACTAATAACCAAGGCAGAGGATACGAGAGGAGCAGGGGTGGTAATTGGAGCAAAGAGGAATGAGTCCATTTTGGAAGATGTTGAGTTTGAAATATTTGTGGGATACCCCACTGGGAATGTCCAGCATAAACGTAACACCCAAGGGAACAGCTGGGAACTCTAGGCAGGTGCTAAATCTTGTCCGTTGCTTAGACAACCAAAGAAAATATTTACCCCCACCCCACCTTGGGGAACGGGGACACAATGTGCCTTTATCCACAGCAGACAGATGTTTAACTCAAGTAGCAACAAACCCTCTGCCATCATCTGAAAAGGAAAGAGGGGAGAACTTTTCACTACTATTTCTGTTCCTGCCCCAGTTCTCCTTCTGAGTAAAACAATCTACAATCCAGTCAGCCATGGCTCTCTCTTGAGGATGGACAGACACTGGTTGTGAGGAAGCCAGCAGGTGGGCCAGAGTGTTTGATGATATCTAACTACTTGCCTCTGGGACCAACCCCACACCAACTCCTCTGAGTGAGTCAACAGTGTGATGAACAAATATCCTTAAGCAGATTCACTCACAATTACCAGTTACTGGCAAAATTAACCTGCACCTGCAATCTTAATTGGTACAAGTGGGAGTCACTTAATGCATATATAATGATGTGCTCCTAAGAGTCGGGTTCCCCGGGAAACAGCCTCTGAGACTCTGAGGACCGTGCACAGCAGGTGCATGGGGAGGACTCCCAGGAACAAGCCTGGGAGAGGAAGGGACGCAGGGGCTGGGGGCAGAGGGAGCACCTGCACTGGGATGCTTCGGTCAGTCCTCCAGGGAACTCTGCAGCTAGGCTACTCCCAAGTAGTGGTCAACATGGAAACAAAAGGGCAGGGACTTTGTAGCCTCCTATGGACCAGTCAAGGGGTGTAGGTGGCTTCTGTGACCTGGATGTGTCAATTCCCCTGTGCATGTTTACCTGAGGAAATGGCCACAGGGGCTTTTGAGGAAGGGCTGGAGATGTCATTACCACATCCCCTTGCCATGGGGTCTTTCCTCACGGGGACCCAGCCACGGTTCCAGTCAATGGCACCCACCCCTTAGAATCTAGGATCACTAGCTGAGACATATAGCTCTAAGACATAGTGCTCTGTGTTTTCCTGGGTACTTTGCCTCAGAGAATTGATATACAATACTGTTTTCAAAGACTTTACAGATTTTTTTTTCAGAGCATTCTCAACATAGAGAATAAAAACTGGTGATCTTACCTTCAGTACTAACATTCTTTTTCTATGTTCCAAGGGAAGAAAAAGAAGTCTATATATTACACGCACAAGCCTACTGAATTCCATGTGTGTGTGTTTGTGTGTGTATAAAGGTTCTCCGAGGAATCTACTGTGAGTGTGGAAGATGCAGCTCCCCTACAGGAAGGTTTCTGACTGCTCAACTGCAAGTCTGAAAAAGCAGGATCTAATCCACCTCCCCACCTCAGCCCAGTGCAGAGCAGAGGCGGTGAAACATTTTCCTCTGGAAAGGGGCCATCTCAAGTTCCAGGAAAGCATTTTCTTCTTTCCTTCCTCCCACATATCACATATCACGAAAGGGGAAATATGCTCCTAAATGTTGAATCTACAAGGCTGAAGGCATTTTTGGAGAAAAAAATTAGCCTTTTTTTAATCAATATAAATTCCAGTTTAGTGGGCATCTTATACTTTTATTTGCTGATTCTGACAATCCTACTGTATAACACTAGTTCTTATTGGGATTATATAAGAAAGTTGCTGGACTCAAATCAGCAGAGCCATACACAGAGGACATGCATCAGCCCAATGTCAAAAGTCTGGTGAATGAATATATGTATGTATGGTTTGGGTCAAAATAAGTTAAGACCATAAAATTTTTTATGGTTCCCTACTGTAAGTGATTTTTTTCACTTAAGCAACCAAATTACATTTGCATCAGAGAAAAGAACCGTATTTTCTTTGCTTTAGAGGTGACCCATGTTGTGAATTATGTAGAAATGATGAGGTCCTTTCACTCATTCTTAATGACTTGGAAGCCAACAGCTCATCTCAATACTGTGCTGTGAAAGTTCTTTTCAAACTGTCAAAGTTTCCAAAGGCAAGGAATTGAGAGTTTGTCCAAGTTTTTTGCCTTCCTATTGGCCTCGCCAGGGAATGGGTGAGCAGGACATAATAAAATGCCTCCCAGTTGTGGAGTTGCTATCTACTCACAGCTGCAAGAGTCTGGAAAAACAAGGGCAAGGCTGCTTAGGAGATACACAGAGAAGTGGACACCAGAGCACTGGCCTCAAGAGTGCCTGGAGGAACTAACCCGAGTTCCCAGTCACCTCCCTCCCATCTGTTTATCCTATGGAAACCAAAGTCCAGTGAAATCTTTAAGAAACAAACATTTTCCTGAAAAAATAAACCTGGTTTTAAATATGAATATAAAAATATTCCTTTCACTTAATTTTAAAATATTTTAGTATGACTTTACAGAGAATATGATCCAAATATCTGAGAAAAAAAGACTTATCTATATATAAAAGACAGAAAGCAAATAGACTGAAATATAGTGGTTATCACATGAAATGATATTGTTATGGCTGATTTTTATTTTCTACTTTTCACATCGTCACACTTTCTACAATAGACATGCATTAATTTCATAATCATAAAAAGGGACCTTGTTTTTAAAACCCACTGTGGTCCTCAAATATGTGTCATGGTGCAAACACAGCCGTTGTTGTCCCCAAGTGCCAATGCTGTCTCTCTTCTGGGCATGGGACCTTTCCATCATCCTCACTTCCAACTTCATGGCTGTCATCCTCCAAGAAAAGCTATGGAAGCTCTGCCTCCAGGGAGGAGTTCAAGATCAGCTTGTGTTGAAAAGGAAATAGCTAGAAACACATACGTAACCCTCAAGCTGCAGCTTAAGGATAAGATCAAAAAGCAGCTAGAGAGTGGAAGGTAATAGCCCCCCAAAGCAGCTCCCCTACATACAAGCTCTTCCCTCTGACCGACAATGACTCAGGGGCCACTCACATCCCTGCTCCTTTACACGGATGCAGCTCTCACTTTCCAAGTTTAGAATAAAATCAGTATTTGAAAATGGAATGCACATGGGAGAAATTTTGGTGCACATTATTAGTCTGTCAACAATCTGGAAGAGGCTTAAAATCACCCCTAAGGAAATTTGGCTTTAAAAGAAAAGAAAGGGACCAGGTGTGGTGGCTCATGCCTGTAATCCTAGCATTCTGGGAGGCCAAGGAGGGAGGATCACTTGAGCTCAGGAGTTGGAGACCAGCCTGAGCAAAAGCGAGACCCCATATTTACTAAAAATAGAAAAACCAGCCAGGCATGGTGGCACATCTGTAGTCCCAACTATTTGGGAGGCTGAGGCAGGAGGGTCACTTGAGCCCAGGTATTTGAGGTTGCTGTGAGCTGTGATGATGCCACTGCACTCTACCCAGGGTGAAAGAGTGAGACTCTGTCTCAAAAAAAAAAAAAAAAAAAAAAAGGAAAAAGAAAAAAAAAGAAGAGAAAGAAAGGGAAGAAGGATGCCAGCAAGATGATAGAATAGAAGCCCCCAAGCTCTCGTTCCCCACAAAGACATTGCCTTACACTTGTTGATGCAGGTCAGAAAGTGGGCTGCACTTTGTCTGCCCCAGCCCTTCCCCTCCCCAACACAAGTGTGGTGTGATTGAAAGAAAATCCTCAACTCCTAGCTTCGCCCTCGGGAAGGAAAGAGAAGAATGGAATGTGTGTCCTGTGTTCTGGCTTTTCAGGGGATTGGTGTCTGTCTTGCCTGTCTCCAGGTGCTGACAGAACTGCTTTGTACTTTGGATGTCAGGCTCAGAACAGGCCAGCACTGTGGCTTGTTACACCAGACAGACTGCAGTACTGCCAACAGACACCAGGGGACCAAGAGATTATGGGCTCCTGAGGAGAAACAAGGGCAAACCTCTTTAATGGGAAATTACATTACCCAAGCCCACAGAGTATATATCCCCCAAAAAGGTTTCACAGGTCCCCAGAATCTCTAGCCAGGCTCATTGATATAGGTCTTCCTATATGTGAAGCCAGTGTGTAAAGACAGAGAGGCAGCTATTTTTTCAAATACTCAAATCTCAACAAAAGATCACAAGGCATGCGAAGAATAGGGAAAGATGGCCCAATCAAAGGGAAAAAAAAATCTCCAGAAACTGACCCCGAAGATGTGGAGATATATGAATTACTTGACAAAGAATCCAAAGTAATTGTTTCAAATATATTCAATGAGCTAAAAGAGAACACAGATTTAATATAGCTCAATAAAGGTAGGAAAACATGCATGAACAAAACAAGAATGTCAACAAAGAGATAGTAACTATTAAATAAACAAACAGAAATCCTGGAACTGAAGAGTATAATAATTGAAAAAGTTTTAAAAGGATTCAATAGCAGACTGATCAAACAGAAAAAAGAATCGGCAAACTTGAAGATGGGTCTTTTGAAATTATCCAATTAAAGGAGCAAAAAGAAAAAAGAATAAAGAGAAGGGAAGATAGCCCAAGGGTCTATGAAATACCATCAAGCAAAAGGAAAGCTTCATGACAGTGGATTTGGCAATAATTTCTTAAATATAACACCAAAGCACAGAAAACAAAAGAAAAAAATAGACAAATGGGACTGCACTGGACTTTAAAATGTTGTACATCAAGGGAAACTATCAATAGAGTGAAAAGGCAACTTGCAATGGGAGAACATATTTGCAAATCATGTATCTGATAATGGGTTAATATTCAGAATATATAAAGGACTCCTACAGCTCAACAAAAATAAAACAAATAAACTTGTTAAAAATAGGCGAAGTACTCGAATAGACATTTTCCAAAGAAGATATATAAATGGCCAAAAAAACATATGAAAAGATGTTCAACATCATTAATCATTAGAGAAATACAAATCAAAACCATAATGAGCTGTCACGTTGTATCAATTACCATGGCCACCATCAAAACAACAGAAAATAATAAGCATTAATGAGGATGGAGAAATTGAAATTCTTGTGCACTGTTGGTGGGAATGTAAAATGGTGCAACTGCTATGGAAAACAGTATGGAGGTTCCTCAAAAATTATAAATACAACTTTCATATGATCCAACAATCCCACTTTCAAAAGAATTGAAAGTAGGATCTCCAAGAGATATTTGCACACTCTTGTTAATTACAACTTTATTCACCATAGCTAAGAGGCAAAAGCAACCAAAGTGTCCATTGGTGTATGAAAGGATAAAGAAAATGTGGTATATCCATACAGTGGACTATTATCCAGCCTTAAAAAAGAAGGAAGTCTTGTAACATGCTACAACACAGATGAACCTTGAAGACATTATACTAATTGAAATTAGCCAGTCACAAAACAACAATTACTGTATGACTCCACCTGTACAAGATATCTAAATTAGTCCAACACACAGAAACAGAGAGTAGCATGGTGGTTTCCAGGAGCTGGGTGGGGTGGAGGACTTGGAGAAATGGGGAGTTATTGAATGGGTATAGTTTCAGTTCTGCAAGATAAAAAAGTTCTAGAAACTTGTTGCACGACAATATGCCTATAGTTAACATTACTGAACTGTACACTTAAAAATGTTTAAGATGATAAATTTTATGTTTTTTATCATCAAAATTTTTTTAAAGAAGGGGCTTATGTTTCCCTTTGTTATGGTCACCCATTTTTCACGTCAGCATTTTTAACTTTAGATTTCCTAAAACTATTTTACTGAGCCCTGGAGTACATATAGAATGTCCCCACTACCTGTAGACAGACACTTAATCAGCATCTTGCTCATAAGTGCACATATAAGAATAACATCCATTGGATGTTGGGCAGGGGGGAGGGGAGAGGGGGAGGAGGGGACGGGTATATGCATACACAAAGAGTGCTATGTGCACCATCTGAGGGATGGACGCACTTGGAACTCGGACTTGGGGTGGGGGCAAGGGCAACATACGTAACCTAAACATCTGCACCCCCATGGTATCCTGAAATTAAAAAAAAAAATCAGCATCTCGCTGAGCTTCATGGGACATGCCAATTGACGGGAGGCAAAGAGAGGTGAAAAGTGACTGCCATCCTAGCATTTGTGAAGGTCGGAGAGAAGAGATCTCGGAGGCATAGACATTAAAGCTTAAGAGATAGGGAGGGGGTGTAAACAAAAGAACTCACCCCACCCCCAGTAACATTTACAGGTGTTTTGCACATGGCTGGTGGGTTTCATAATGTGACTGGTGTCCAGCACCAGTGAGGATGGCCAAAAAGCACTGGGCAGCCAGGAAAGCAGGAATCACCCGACAGGACTGGACCCAAGTAGGTGTGTGTATTAGATTCCTGTGGCTCCTGTAGCAAATTACCAAAAATTTGGTGGCTTGAACCAACACAAATTTATTTTCTCACAGTTCTGGATACCAAAAGTCCAAAATCAGGATCACTGGGCTGAAATCCAGGCATCAGCAGGGCCGACTCCCTCCAGAGGTTCTGGGGACAATTCATTCCTTGCCTTTTCCTGCTTCTGCTGTCTGCTGGCATCCATCGGCCTATGGCCACATCACTCCAGTCTTTGCCTCTGTGGTCACATGGCTTCCTTTTCTTCTGGATGAAGTTAAATCTCCCTTAGTTCCCTCTTACAAGGATACATATGATAGGATTTAATGCCCACAGAGATAATCCAGGATAATCTCCCTTTCTCAAGATCCTTAACTTAATCAGATCTGCAAAGATGGTTTTTCCTGCCCACTCTCAAACAAGTGACCCCTGCCCGCACAGCCAGTTGCTAGCTAGACAACCAGCTGACAGTAGCTGCCCAGGGAAGCCCGGCCATGCTGGACTGAGTCATGTCCAGATGTCAGAACTGACCAGGTGAAATGAAGACATCAGAACCATCATCAACACTTGTTCTAAACCCTTAAGTTTTGGGATAAAGTAGTAAAAATTGTGAACTGTGTAAAGGTTGAGGTGTCACAGTTGAGATGCTTTTTTGCATGATATAATAACATGAAAGCTGGTCACAAAACTCCTCATATTGTGTGCTGATGCATGATGGTTACTGGGGAGGAAAGTTCGGCCAAGAATGCTGAAACTTTAGGACAAACTCTGAAGGGTGGAATGAAGGGCTTTGTGCAAGACCACACGGCTGATTGTTGGCAGAACTACACCCATACCTGGAGCCTAAATATCTTTACTTGTAGTAATAGCTCAAATAACTATAATAATTTATAACAATATGTAATAATCATTTGACATTTCCAAGCTGGTCACATTTTATTTCATATGCACTTTTCCCCTCTGAACAGTTTGCGAGCACTTGGCAATTTAATAAAGTATGATCATATTCAACTAAATGTCCTTCAGCTTGACAAGCATCATACATTTTTATAATAAATAAAGTGCTGGTTTCCAATTTAAGTTGCTGTTGTTTACTTATTTAATGTAAGTTGTCCACTGTGGAACATCAGTACCATAAAGCAGGATAGATTCTGGATGTAAATACTGAAATATGGGTTTTATTCACTTCATCCATTCATTCATTGGTTCACTCATTCATTGCTGAACTGAAATCAATGAATCTAATCTCCACTTTGAATGCCTACTGCATGCCTGGAGCAAGGGACACTAGATTTGTCAAAGGGATAATCCCATCATAAAGAATCTCACAGTTTAGTTGGAAGACAAGTACATAAATAGCAAAAAATATATTTGTAGAGGTACTGGGAGAGCAGGGAGACCAGAGTTCCAGGGAACACTTCGTGCGGGGGTATGGCCTGCAGTGACTCTCAAAAAGTGCAAGAGATGTTATGCACACAACAAGGCATGAGGGAGGGACAGGAAGGGACAGCCCAGGAGAAGACCCAGGAGGCAGCCACCTCAGGGAGTTACAGGCAAATGTGTGCTGCTGGCCGTAAGAGGTAAAGCCAGAGGCGAAGGTATGGGCCAGTTCACCGATGGGTACAGTCTTTGGTGCCATGGTGGACTTTATTCTAGACCAGGGATGCTCAGCCAGGGCACTACTCCATTTTCAGCAAAACAATTGTCGTGAGACAGTAGCATCCAATCAAAAATGCCTCCAGACCTTGCCAAGTGTCCCCTGAGGGGTAAAGCCACCCCCATTAAGACCACTGTCCTCAACAAAACAGAGTCCTGACAGGGTCTCCTGTAACACAGATTCCTCTGAGATGGGGCAGAGAGAGGGGACAGGGTCTGTGGCAGCCAACCTGGGTCTGGAGTGGGGCAGAGGTGTCCCCCCGAGAAAAGTTTGAGGCTGATGGAAGTGTAAGTGGGAGGGAGAGATCCGGCAAGGGCAGCCCCCGGAATTCTAGCTGTGAGGCTGGGTGAATGGTGGGTGGCTCTGAGGAAGAGGTGGATTTAGTGGAGAAAGACAGTAAGTTCCTTCGGCAACGTGTCCTGTTTGTGGGGTGTGTGTAGCAATTAGCTATCTGTGGAATGAGAGGGAAAGGTATAAGCTGAAGGTTTCTATTTGGGTGTCACTGCTCTCTAGGTTGTCACTGAAACCCTGACTGTGACTGAAACCTCCTGGGGAAAGGGTTTGGAGTGACCAGCAGCATAGGACATGCCCGTGGTCACACGGGGCTAAGAAAGAGGACAGAGGACCCAGAGAAGGACCCCGAATGTCGGAGACAGTCAGGGTGAACCGGATCGCTGCTGCCCCGAGGCCAAGGGGTGGAGAGTGTCTGGGGAAACTGTGGCCAGCAAGCCAGGCTTTGGGAGGAACAAGTGGGTGGGGTGGGCTGGGGAGGGTCGCCGTGAGCCTGGCTTCTCCCAGGTCCTCCGACACAAGCCAGCAGGAAGGCTAGAGCCAAGACATTCAACCTCCCAAGATTTCTGGAATCAAAATGCCTCTCTATGTGAGCTATTGTTGTCAGTAACGTTTTCATTCATCTTACTAGCTGGTTCCCTAATCGGATAGAAAGATACCAACTTCCCCATTCATGATCATTCTGTCACCACTCTGCCATACTGACGCAGCAAGCCCCGGCCTCATCCCAGTCAGTCGCTCTCCCTCCTTCTTTGCTCTGATAGACGCAGATTACATATAGCTATATCAATAGCTTCTCCCAGAGTCTCGCAGATCAGCTCCTCCCTGGCATTGCTGAGGCCCCTGCCCTAGCCAGGCCCTCGCAGCCACCCTCTGAGTCTTGCTCTGCCAATCTTTCCCCCATAAGTGATCTAACATCCTGAACATATTGCCACCTTCCTAAAACCCAGCGGCATTCACTTCATTCTCCCACTCAGCAGCCATCCGTGGGTCTCCTGTGGGCACAGGACAAAACCTGACCACCTTCACTTGGCACGTGAGGCCCTCCTCGACAGAGCCTCACAGCCCTGCTTCCCACCGACACCCACCCGCACGCGGCCTGTGCTCCAGCCTCTCCCCGAACCACCGGCCTTCCTGCGCTCGGTGCCTTCACCCAGGCCGCTGCTCCCGCCAGCACCCGCCTGCCTCCGGAGACCTTCCTTCGGCATCGCCTGCTTCGTGCAGGGCCCCTGCTCACTGCCTTAGAACCTGTGCCCTCTTTGGATCCCCGTTCTGCTTCAGGATTGTCTGTGTACTTGCGTCCTCCTCCTAGGAGGCTGCGCATTTGCGAGGGGGGAAGGATTGCATCGGTAGCGACCTGCACGCGGTAAATGTTTAGGAAGCACTACTTGAGATGGATGAAAGTATCAAGCAACTCTAGTATCATTTCTGCTGTCTGACTTTTGACTTTTATGGGGACACAGACACCAAGAGATGCAAGTTGTCATTGGAAAACCTACTGTTATAATTAAAGAAGGGGAGGAGGAGGGAGGCTGAGGGGGAGGGAGGACTCTGGCACCCCCCTGGCTGCCCCCCCCCCCCGCCCAGGCTGCAGAAAGAGAGGGGAGGGAAGGCCAGAAAGCATAGTCATCGCCTCCAGCCTCCCAGAATTCACAAACTACAAGTTCCCATTTTACAAAAATTGAAGTTATTTGCCTATTTTAAAAAGGTGATCTTTTTAATTATTGTATCATTTTCATGATATTTTCTCTTAATGCAAACATACAGAAAATGAATTTTATCTTAAAAGAAGGCCTAGTTTCTGATGGGAGAGGAAACAACTTTTTTTTAGTTGCTCTCTCTATCAAGAATGTGGAAAGAAGTTATTTCCCTTTATATTTTTATAATTAACTAAGGCAAGGCCATATTTTGGGCAAGACGGTTTCACTTGTGCATTAGCAGAATTTTCAAGTGCTTTACATCCTTGTGTCCATCCATAGGCTATGGCAAGAGGTTTGCGAGCTCCCAGTTTTCGCCACTTTGAACAGGACCAAGTTTTCAGAAAGAGGAGCCTGGTGCCATCAGGAGCCCGGGTGGCTGGGGGTGCTGGCCTTCCAGGTGCGACCCTTCTCTGATGCTCCTCAAGCCTCAGCACTCCGGGTGTCTGACCAAGCACTTTATCTCCTGGGCCTGCTGTCTAATGAGACAAATGGACATGTCCTGCTTCCTTCCTGGGGTAGGGGGCCTAGGCAGGAGGGTGGAAACCCACCTGGGTGCTGCAGAGGCACCTGTACCCCCGGGCGTGTTGGTGGTGGCCACACTCTGTCTGACCCAGGCCCCAGGTGGAGTGTGAGTTGTGTGTCTTGGCCTGGCAGAAGCAAGAGCATGGAGCTAGGCATCTGGTGGAGGAGGTGAGGAGCAGACATTGCCATCTCCCTCCTTTGAAGTGCAGACCCAAAAAAGGGAGATGCCGACAGGCCAATGCAGGCCACCCTGGCCCTCCTGCCCAAGGGGAGCTTGGAAGCCCTGAGGGAAAGCCCACAACCGTGGAGAGTGTGAGAACCTCAGTCTCCAAGGAGCTCCAAGGATGCCCCCAAGGAACAAGGTGGCCTGGTCAAGCTCCTTCCCACTCTAGGCCACAGTTTCCCCTCAGAGCTGTGAGGGCTAAATAGACCATCCAGAAAGGGCCAGTGCAGGAGCTCAGTTTGGGTCACCGCATAGCTGTCACATGGCAAGAATTGCTCCAAACCAGACTTGACTATAGAAGAAATAGCAACCCGCAAGACTGGCTACAGGACCTGTAGGGCCCAGTGCAAAATGAAAATGCAGAGACTCTTTGCAAAAGTTACTAAGAATTTCAAGATGGTGACAGAAGAGTGTTAAAGCCAGCAGGGGCCCTCTGGGCGCTGGGCTGTATGCAGCTGCACGGGCCACGCACTCATGCGGTCGGGCCTGCTGTCCTTTAATATTTCTATAAATATTTTCTACAAAATGAAGTCCCAATCTTAACAGACAGGAAAGAAATTCTGTCTCTCACTTTAAGGACCACCATGACCATCACTGTGCACACACATGGTTATGCCAGGCCAGGTGACTACATCCCCATCACATGGTGGTGCTCAGCACCCTGGCCTCCTGGTCCCTTCTGGTCCACAGCCCTGGCATCCACCAACCTGCAGGACCCCTGGGCCTGGACTCCAGCTCCCTCAGGAAAAGCCATGTTTTAATGCTTCAGTGCAACCTAAGCTGTGCCCCTGCACACCGAGGGAGAGCTGTGTGCCCCTGTGCTGGGCTGCAGGGGTTAACCAAAGGAGAAGGCAGAGCGCAGCTTCTGAGTACAGCATGGACAGCAGCACACAGCCAAATAGCTCCACGGCCCCTGGGGGACAGTGAGGGCCCAGAGGACGGGAGGCGTGGAGGTGACACATAGCAACACCCTCTCAAGGGAGGCTTTACAACACCACCAACCTCTGCTCAGATTCAGTTCACCACACAGAGTCCCACGCAGGCTTCTGCAGGAAATCTCTCAGCAGGGCACACCTGCTGCAGGCACCAGTCCTGCTGGATCCAGAAAACTGGGGTGCCTGGGACACCCCAGAATGGAACCTCAA
>RJWJ010017117.1:14372-33505 GCA_004363605.1 Indri indri
GGGGGGGGGGGGGGGGGGGGGCACATGAAGGTGGACAGTAGGTGGTATTCCTCCGGCTTTACAGGAAAGCCTGGCCTCAGAGAGGTCTGGGCAATTTTCCGTGGTTATAGGTTCCAAAGTTGGTAAATCCAGGCTACAGCAGCCCTGCCAGCTGTCTCACTGGCCAAGCCCAAAGGGAAAAATGCTGAAGTCACAGATATGTGATCTGTGTGATTTTTTTCTGTTTGTCCAACTTTTCTATCACCCCTGCTGCAGAAACTCCTACCTATAGCAGAGTGCTTGCCACTCAGTTCCCTTTGAGACGCCAGTCACCATGTGAGCTTTTAATGATGCAAAGCCATGCACGAGGTAAATTTTTACACCATTATTTTTCATTCAAAAGGCAGAGCCATGGGTGAGCTTAGTCAGTAGGGGGTTTCTGGTAAGAAAAAGAGGAAATAGAAAGTGTCAGAAGCTTCAAGGACAGGCCTCACAGAAAACTCGATCACCCTTGTGAAAGCTAACACATGACTCCGTACAAATATAGAATGGACAGGTGTCAATGCTTTATTTAACTCATCAGGGAAGAGTCTGGGAGGAAGGCAAAGAGAGTTCACGGAACGAGGTCTAGAGCATCCATCAGAAAGGAAGGAGGGAAAATGTCGCTGAAATAACTTGCCAAGTAGAGACAAACCCAGCTAATGTCCTAATAGGGCAAAGGTAAATAAAAAAAGACAAAACAAAAATGCTGAAGCTTTTGGTCTGATCTCCACAGGACACCAGTAGTTTATATCTCTACTGACCAAGTGCAGGTTCACCGGTCACCCTGCAGGGTCTAGGCCTCTACTATGCAGAATCTAAAATGGCCCCAGGACTTTCTACCCTAATTCCTGGCACAGTAAACACGATGGAATATCGAGCTCATGATTATGTCACCTTACCTGGCAAAAGGGATTTTGCAGGTGTAATTAAGTTTACTAAATTAGTTGACTCTGAGCTCACCAAAAGGGAGAGTGCCCCAGTGGGCCTAGTCTAATCACATATGCCCTTAAAAGCAGAAGGTTCTCTCCAGCTGGTGGCAGAGGGAAAAGTCAGTAGGGGACGAAGGGGGAAGATTCGTGAAAAGGAGGCTCTGGGTTGCTGGGATATGGGAATCGTGCAGCAGGAACCTGAGAGCAGCCGGGAGGAGCTGAGACAGGCAGGCGACCAGCAAGGAAATGGGACCTCAGTCCTACAACCCCAAGGAACCTGACAACAGCTTGGGTGTTACTCAAAACCAAAGGAAAACAAACAACAATTAAATGAAGGGAGGACAAAAGGTGCAAGGCAGTCATCTCAGTCTGTTCCTACACTTCCCAGCTGCCTTCCAGGTCCTGCAGCCTCTGCCCCGTTCCCGTGGGAAGGAGCATCAAGCAGGCACCCTGCCATCAAACTAATCAAGCCTGTGCTTTTCAAACATTTTAGACCAAGACCCACTCAATAACAAATATCTTTATTTTGCAACCCAATACACATACACACACATTTGAGTTAAAGTTTCACAAAGATATGTCACATGGTGTGTTATGTGTGGGCTGAATTGTGTCTACCCAAAATTCACACGTTGAAGCTCTAACTCCCAGGACCTCAGAACGTGCCTTTATTTTGAGATGGGTTCTTTAAAGGGGTAATTAAGTTAAAATGAGGTCATATGGGTGGGTCCTAATCCAATAGGACTGGTGTCCTTGTAAAAAGGGAAGATTAGGACGGGGACACACACAAAGGAATGACCATGTGAGCACACAGGGAGAAGACCTCTTGCCACCTGCAAACTGAGGAGAGAGGCCTTGGAGGAGATGCTGGTCCAGAACCCCCGGGCGCCAGACCTGCAAGACAGCAAATGCCTGTTGTTCGAGCCCTCCGTCTGTTACTCTGCTATGGCCGCCCCAGCAAACCTAACGCAGACCCGCTCTGGTACCTTCTACTTTATTCCTTCCTCTTTAATGCTGTTTGGGACAAAATCAATTTTAGAACCACAAATGGATCACCCGTGCAGGTGGGAGAACTGAAAGAATTCTAAGATCCTTCCATGTTCTATACCAGTAATCAAACATGTTTCCAAGAACTTTAGAAATGAAAAATTCCATATATCCAGTACAGAGAATCACCTTGAGAGAGGGGGCTCTGAATCTAGTGCTCAGGGGCCAGGCGGAAGTGAGCGCCAGGACCACATGGTGCCCCTCACCCTCCCTTAGGACCCTGCTTCTCCGGGCTGTCTTGGTACCTCGGGATAAAACAGCTTCACCTCAAGCTGCAGCGAGGGGTGAATATGTTCATCCCAGTGCATCCCCACCCCACCCCCACGTTGTCTCTACGCAGGGGTGTCAGTCCTATTAGTCCAACACGAAACATCAGGGCCCTTGTGAAAATGCAGATTCCATCCCATCGTCTGGGGTAGGGCCTGAGAATCTGCTTTCCTAACAAGCTCCCAGGCGTGCTAGTGATGCTGGCCCATTTTGTGTAGCAAGGATCTGGAATGTGCGGCAGGAACTACGTGTTCATCAAGAGACAGCAAGAGGTTGAATATGGTTAACCATTTTTACATATCTATTTTTAAAAAACACACTTGGATGCCAGAGCCCAGGAAGCACAAAGCAGGGGCCAGGCCACACTTCTCAGCAGGCAGCTTGGGCAGAAACATAACGTGAAGCTCCTGGGGTTGAATGCGGCAACACCGCACTGTGATGACAGGGTCACCGAGTGGTAACTACCAGGAAGTGCCAGCTGTACTCGAGCCCCGGTGCAGCTTCTGCTCACCCGCTGGGGCTTGGAGAGCCTGTGGAAGTTAATAAAACTCCCCCGAGGCAGGTTTGAGGTGTCCAAACGGGGTGGGGCAGAAGCTGGAGCAGAGGAGGCCTTGCATCGTGAGCCCGCCAGGCCCCGCTTTGGGATGCCCGGTGGCCTCTGCACCTGGGCCCTCTGCCCACGTCCTTTCCACAAAGCAGCTCAGACTCCAGAAAGCTTCATGAATACCCACCTCCAGTTCCGTCACACTCGCTCACCAAAGTGATTTCCCTCCCCAGCCTCATCCTTGGCCCTGCTGTGCCCCGGAACTTGGTGGGCCACACTTCTGGGAGTGTGAGACTCTTCCATGGGAAAGTTGCCCATTTTCCCACACGGCACCACGGATGCTCTCACCCTGGAAGGCGGACAGGGAGCATCAGAGCAAGACCTGGGCACCCACTGGACACAGCGGCAGGGTTCACAGCAGTCAGCAGGTGGGAGCAACCCGAGTGCCCATGGATGGAGGACTGGATAAACAAGATCGCTCCACGCACTCGATGGAGCATTCAACCTTAAAAATGAAGGAAACTGGGACACACTCCAATAGGGGTGAACTTTAAGGACATCGTGCTAAATGAAATAAGCCAATCACAAAAGGACAAATGCTGCGTGATTCTACTCACACGAGGTACCCAGAGTAGTCGAATTCATAGGGAAAGAGAGTGAACGGGGGTTGCCAGTGGCTGGGGAGGGAAAAATAGGGAGTTAGTGTTTAGTGGATACAGTTTTAGTTTTGCAACATGAAGAGTTCTGAAGCTGGATGGTGGTGAATGTACTTAATGCTGCTACACTGTACACTTAATGGCTAGAATGGGAAGTTTTATGCTATATGTGAATATATTTTACCACAATTTAACAAAATAAATAATTTTTTAAAAAAAAATTATTCAAGGACACTCCCCCTCCCCCTTAGGATAGGGATACGGCCTAGAATCAGGACCACTCTTCTCTCCTCAGGGAGGTTTTTCATTTTCTTTTTGTTTGTTTCTTTTTTGTATTTTATTTATTTATTTATTTTTGAGACAGGGTCTCCCTCTGTCACCCAGGCTGGAGTGCAGTGGTGTCGTCACAGCTCACAGCAACCTCATACTCCTGGGCTCAGACAATCTTCCTGCCTCAGCCTCCTGAGTAGCTGGGACTACAGGCACACGCCACCACGCCTGGCTAATTTTTTTACTTTTTGTAGAGATGGGGTCTCACTCTATTGCCCAGGCTGGTCTGAAACTTCTGGCCTCAAGCAATCCTCCTGCCTCAGCCTCCCAAAATACTGGGATTACAGGTGTGAGCCACCAAGGCCGTGTGGGTTTCTTGTTTTCACCAGGGGTTCTTCAGAGCTGGCCTGAGGCAGGACATGTGTAGAGCCATGAAATCTCCATCTGAAGAGTGCCCCCAACATGCCTCCCCAAACCAACATTAAGCCAAGTGCATGAAGGTGAGCTTGTTTCCAAACGCTTCAGCACAATTCTCTGACTTCCTTCCAAGCAAGCTGCCACTGCACCTGAAAACCTGGGGACTTGGCCCCACACCTTTGAGGTTGGAGGGTGTCTTTGACTATTTGTGCAGCTATAACAAAAGACCACAGACTGAGTAATTTATAAAGAACAGAAATTTATTTTCCCAATGTTCTGCAGGCTGGGAAGTCCAAGATCAAGGTGCCAGCAGGCTTGGTGTCTGGTGCAGGCTCAAGTCTCTGCTTCCAAGATGGTGCACCCTCCTCCTGGCCCAGGTGGGCACCCACGATGGGAGAACCTACTCTAAGGCTCCAGAGAAAAGGCTGGGAGAGAGTTCTCTCTACTGCCTTTTCTTTCTTTCCTTCTTCCTTTAATGCATTGGTTGCAGCTTGGATTCCCTCAAGTGCTCTCTTTAGTACTCATGTTTATTCAGACACAGACTTCTCTTGTTTCCGACACCCTCTGGCCTTATTTGGAGACTCCACCCAAAGTACATCCCAGGAAGAACCTCTGAGAAGGTCCTCCTATTAAAAAATGTGGGACTTGATGCTATACCATTGATGCCATCAAGGGATTGTAAGATTCTGAAATGGCATCTGGAACTCCAGCAACACCACACAGGTGGTGTCACTCTGCTCCTCTTGACATCAAGGTGGGAGATGTTGGAGCTTCTTCCTGTCCCTGAACCATGTGTCAGATGAGGACTGCACTGCAGCCATCCCAGTGCAGGCTTGTCCCCTGTCCCCAGGGCCAATCAGCCAAGAGTCCCAAAGATAGCCCTCGGGAGGGAGAGAGAACCTCGAATGATGTATACAAAACAACACACCTGGATTCTTAAGATGCTTCAGGATCTTCAGATGCCCTCTGGGGGCCAGAGTCACACTAAAACAGTATGGGAGTGCCATGATGCCCAATGAGTTGCACGTTCTTCTCAACCATGAATTGAATGCCATGATATAATAATTCACTTGTCATAAAATCACTAGTAAAAGTGGCGCATAATTATGATGTACAGGAAAAAACAATAGAAATGACTTCCCAAGTCCTATTGTTGGTACAGTTTGTGCTTAAAACAAGAAACCAGGACATTTCCAGTCCTATGTTTCAGGCTTTAGAGCAAATATCAGGATTGCACTTTTGGTATCTTCAATTTAAAAGGACACACATAAAAAGGAAAAACACCATTAATTCAGTGACACTTTTGAATTATTTTATATTTTATTAGTCTAGATAAATCTATAGATACTTACAGAATAGTGTGTGTAAATGGAAGATAGACATTTATTAATCTAAAAATACTGCTTGAATGTACTTGGGAGGCACCCGAGGGACGTCACCCAAGGCTAGGAAAGGTGATGCCGGCTTGGGAATGGGTGCTGGGGGTGCGAGGAGATGGTGACTAGAGACATCAGGATGGATCTGTCTGACCTTTCTAGATCCAAACCATTTCAAACAAATAGGATTTTATTGCCTCAAATATAAATTAAAGATGAGCTATTGGAACTCCTTGGAAGTTAAAACTCTTTAAAAGACAAATACTGGACATTTATATTGTTGAATTGCTAAATGGTATTAATCTCCAGGCCAATTTGACATCTTATTCCCAATCTCTATAAAACTCCTAGTGTTTGTCACTAAAATACATTTCCCAATAAATTCACTTGACTAAATACATATATCTTGGTACCAAGATGCCATAAAATATCAAACACAAACAAAACTGGGGAAAATCAGGAGATGTTTTTGGGGGGCTTGTAGAACACTGCATTTTATCTTAAATGTCCAAATGAAAGTTCTTCTTTATCAAAATCAGTTACTATGTATATTTTTTAAGCAGCTGGCTTAAAATATGTCTGTAGTGTGGGACAAAGGTCTCCATGACTGCTTCTCACACTAGCACAGAACATTGTATTATTCTTGCTTGGAGGATACCAGATTAAGTTTATTTTTATGACGAGAAATTGTTCATGGGAAAATCACAGGTTTTAAGAGCAATGAAACCATGACGCACATGAGTCGTGCATTTAGAAGGCTGGTGACGTTCTTCAGGAGT
Organism: Indri indri; assembly: GCA_004363605.1. NCBI lineage: Eukaryota > Metazoa > Chordata > Mammalia > Primates > Indriidae > Indri > Indri indri. The sequence continues at coordinate 20,679 of RJWJ010017117.1, forward strand.
CTGTGACAAATAGTCATGTCATCAGGAGAACAAACTCTCCAGCTGCCTCCCAGACTCTTTCAGGATTCCCAGAGTCAGGATAGAGCCCATCCTCCTTCTCTAATTCCTCCCGCTGCAAACGCTGGCTTCAGAAAGAATACTTCTTTGGCAGAAGGTGTAATGTTATTATAAATAAATTTAATTAGAAAACCTTTGTGTCTTACCTGCCAAATATGCCATATGAAATTTAATTCATTTTCCGCATTGACATCAGAACACTCCTTATGAATTAAGTGGTGGTGTGAGGACAAGCTCACCATGGGGTGCGTGTACATTTTGTCTCCTGGGATTCAAAGAAGGGTGTGCACTCTCTAAAGCCCAAGCTTTGTCCTCCATCTTGCTTGTTGCCTGGCCGTGTCTGTCCCTTCTTGTATCCTTCTGACTGTGCTGGGGCATCCTTGTCCTCAGGCCTCTCCTCTGCCTTCTGTGAGCCCATCCTTCAGCCCCTCTCAAGTGTTTGATGATTGACTATTAGATTTAGACACAGAACATTTCCATTTCTTAGAACCATCTTTTTATCAATACAAATTTAAAGGAAGGGATTTTTCTTTATGCAATTTTTTTTCCAGTAAAAACAGAAAAATGGATTTGTCAATGGCTGCCATCCAGGCAGCAAGTGATCAAAGAGTGATTTCATATGAAAAACATAAGTGCTTTCATCTTTCAATAAATAATATAAGACACTTCTCAAGGAACATATGTAAAATAAGGCTAGACATTTTGATAAAAATGACATCTTTATTCAAAATTCAGGAAATGAATCCCAAATGAAAAGCAAGGCAGCGTTTCTCAGGTTAAGCCATTTTTATCAAGTGTTTATCCCCAGAGGGAGTTCTGCAACCAACAGAAGGCCAGGAGTGACTGCATCCTCAGTTCCACATTTTCAACAAATCTTCGTACCCTGCGGTTAGCGATGCGGGCCATGTACCACCAGGTGGCACTGTCGCCCACGGCACACTCCAGGCCTCTGCACGGTTCGCCTTCCTGAGGGGGCAGAGAAAAACCTCACCGTGGCCCACCCTGCCCAGTGTCCTGTGCCCACGTCGTGTCCATCTGGTCAGAGACATTCCACAGAGCTCAGCACCCTCTACAGCCTTCCGCCAGGGCTTGAGAGATGGTGGCGGCGTAGGCACCAGCTTGTGCTAATCTACGTATAGGTACAGGCTGGATCCACTGGAATTTGAAAGAGAGGATGGGAGTCAGAAGAGAGGGTGGGAAGCTGCTCTGGAGAGAAGCGGGGCAGGTGGCGACACTGAGAGGCAGATGGCTGGCAAGGAATGCGTTTCGCTAGAGGAGACAGGCTTAGCAGAGGACGGCCTCCGGGTTGGGGCCTGAGATGGGGGTGGCAGAGGCTGCTGGCCACAGATGCCACCAGGCCACCTGAATGGCTGCCCTCCGTGGACAGCGAGTGCACAGAGCTCTGCCACGTCCTTCAGGTCACACGTATGTTCCCCTCTTCACGTGGCTGCAGTTAAGACTCGGCATGTAAAACCGAGCTGAGGTCAGACCCTCTGCCTCTACGGTTAGCACTGTGTCACATTCCTCGTGGCAGTGTTAGTTTGTAAAGTCGAGATGAGCCCCAAAGTACGTGGAATTATGGAACCTGAGGGTCACGGTGGCCAGGAGCTGTTGGGGGGAGCGAAGGCAGCAAGAGAGGGGACAGACGTCATCACGCGCCCCACCGCAGCACAGGGCCCGAGCTGTGCAGCGGTCTGGGCAGGAGGCTGTATTGACTCAATGGATTTCTCGGGTGGATATATTGCTATGAAACACTAATCATTTTTCAGGGAAATAGTAGCATCAACAGCTTCAAAGAGCACATCAGAAGCTGCTCAGAACACAGGAACCCCCGTCCTGATCGCGTGGGATTTCGTTCCTCCTGAGTAATGTGCCAAAAGGTGAGAGTCGAAGGAGCAGGGGCAGGAGGCGGGTGTTCCCTGAGATTCTCTGCTCCCGATCAATTCTGGGATTCATAAGCCTTCAGCAACAGCCTGTGAGCTGTGCCCAGCAGCCAGTGGGGCAGATTGCCGTGTGGTCGACGTTTATTTTCATAGCACTATGCTTTGCTCATGTTCGGGAGTGGGACAGCTAGTGCATCACGTATGTGACAACCCTGCTGTGCTCCAGGACAATCCCCCTTTCAGACCAGGAAACAAGAGGGTTCTATAAAGGACTTTAAACACATTCCTCTGGGGTGGAGCAAGGCACTTTTCAGCTTTGGCAGCTCAAGTCCAAAAAAAGCCCAACCACATCCTTCAGTAGAGATGGAAAAGAGATTTTAGGGACTTGCTCCCCACCCTTCCGATCTCCACAGCATACAGGGACCCCTAAGACCAAATGGGCAATTGCAGTATTATTTTAAGAACTAGAATTTCCCAGAGCCCTGAAACACTCTTGAGAACTTTCAAAGAAAGCTATTTTTGTCCTTTGAAGGTTAGGCCAATATTTAAAATTCTCCTTGAATCATCCAGTTTCTTGCATAGTTAAGCATTTCCCAGGTTCCCAAGAGAAAGCTACACTCATGATATAAAAGGTTTTATTTTGCAGTGATATGAGGTGACACTACTGGGGTGGGCAGAGCCCCTGAGAGACTGTCAGGATCACATGTTTCCACAGAAGCCCTGAGAGGTGCAGATGTGGAATAAGATCTCCCTTGGTTGGGCTTTCCCCTCCACTCCTACACACTAAGCTCATTGAGAAGATCTAACACTGCTGTGGAAACCATATCTTCACACTTCTATAGGTCACTTCCAAATTTATAAATGAAACAGACAAAAGAGAATTTCTGTTTCCTTTATAAGATAGGATAGTTGTGTACTTTTTCTGTTGCCTAATTCAAATTCACTTAACTGTAGGAATTGAAAATTTGTGATATTAATCATAAATACATTCCAGCAACCTCTTTTCTTCCAACTGAGCCTGAGAATTACAGTACTGGGGGTGTTCATCCTCTATTGGGGGATTAGCACTTTCTACTGCTCCATTATCATGTAGGAGTGCTTAAGTATGCACAACGGACTATGTCAGTGGAGGGGGGTCAATGCCCATGTGAAGTTCACATGCCTCTATGAAGTTTACAGTTAAATGTGAAATGGAATGTCAAGAACTATTAATAGTTTGATACAAACACTGGAATAAGTGCTCTGAGAGAGGCCACCATCATTCAAACCATCCCTATAATAGCTAATGTTTACTGAGGACTCACTATTGCCTCAGAGACCTTGTAAGTGCTTGACATTTATTAATTATTTAATAATCACACCCAAAGAGTAGGGTTTCTCAACCTCAGTAACGTTGACATTTTGGGCTCAGTAATTCTTTGTTGTGAAGGACTGTCATGTCTACTGTATGTTTAGCAGCATTCCTGCCTCTACCCACTAAATGCTAGTAGGATCCCCTCCCAAATCAGGGTAACCAAAACTGTCTTCATATATTGTCAAATGTCCCATGGGGGTTAAATCTACCATTCCCGCAGGTGAGAACCACTACCCTATGACTGTACCAACAAACAGGAAATCATTCGCAAGAAAGTAGGGCTGGAAAAGTTAGTCAGAGTAAACCGTCAACTGGCAGAAATGTCCCCAAAGTACTTGTACACAGCAGTACATGCTGGAAAACACCCTGGGGGAATAAAGGGGGTAACTCTCTTTAAGAAAGAAAATTCTGGAAGTCACATCAGCAAGATGACAGAACAGGAGGTCTCAGCCCTTGTCCCCCTTCAGAAACACTGATTCAACAAACATCCATACATAAAATTGCCTTTATGAGAGCTCTGGATTCCGGGTGAGAGGACACAGCACCCCGATGGACCCCAAAATGAGAAATGCACACTGAAAATGGTAAGAAGAATACTTTCACTTTACCTGCATCAACCCTCCCCAAGCCAGCATGGTGCAGCCCCAAGAGAGATCCCCTTGGCCCATAAGTTCTCCCATGGGGGAAAGAGACAATAAAGTGGGTATGAGATTCCTCCCTAGCCATTTGGTGTACTACCCGAGAGGCCCACCTCTGCCGTGATTCACCCGGAACACTGAATAAATCAGCAAGGCTAGATCACCTGGGGACAGCTAAGAATAAAAACAGGGTGGGGGCCTTTCAACAACCAGCACACAGATCTCACGAGCAGGCCCATGGCCCACAGCAGCATACCCACCTGCCAACACAATCACTGAAGCCATGTCAAGGACAAGAATGTTAGAGGTGACTCTCCCTTTGTACCCTGCATGGGGAAGGCCATTTCTGTGTCAATTTTGGTTGTCACATGTTAAAGGGCATCAACAAATCAAAAGGTTTAAGATAGTGAGAGTACCCAACATTATGTCATCGGAGAAATGACTGAAAGAGCTAAACGTGTTCAGTCTGAAAAAGAGAAAATGTCGTTAAATAATAGTAAAGAACCTAGTGTGTATTACAGTGCACGGTGCATTATAAACATCAGTGAATTTCAGGAAAAAATAAAGAACAGGATAGATGTCTTCATATAACTGAAGGGCTCTCACATAAAAGCAAATTAACACTAATGCACAGACAATATAAGGCATTCACACAGGAAGGAGCTGTTCATCTACATGATTCTGAGATTCTCTGATTCCATCTAATCTCCTTATATCCCCCAGGCAATCAACCACACCTGGAGAATTGTGTTAGGCTTTGAAGGCTACATTTCAAAAGGAATATTGACAAGCCAGAACAGCCCCAGAAAAGAGCATCATCTTATTATAATCAACTCTATTACACTCAGTTACATTTTATCAGGTTAATAGAGTGCACTTTCTTCTTTCCCCCTAAAAAAATAACATTTAATGCTTTATCTGATTATAAAGGTATTCATATCCTCTTGAGAATATTTAGAAAATACATGTGAGAGCAGTTTTAATATTTTAATATTCTAGTATATTGCCTTCCAAAATTTTTCTACACACACAGGCTTATTCCTACTTTTAAACATAACACAAAGAATATTACGAATCCCCAGTTGAATCTTACCTATCAGACACAATCTCCATATTTCTGTCATTATGAACATCATCATTAATTCTGAATCTTTCCTAAGCAATTGAGCATACAGACTAATTCAAAGCAGGTGTGATTATGGTTAATAGCCCACTTCAGATTTCCAACTTCACGTTGATTTCATTGCATTTGTGAGAATGACAAATTTTGCCACAGCACTTTTGTTAAGTTCCATTTTCCATCTCTTTTCTAAAATAATAAGGACAAGACGTAATAAAAATATTCAAACAATTGCCCAAACACTGCAATGATGAAGCTGCCAAAATTCAACCTTTGGCCAGCAAGCAGTTTCCTCATGAGATCCCTCAAAATGCTGGTCAGTTGAAGCATAAAGTGTTCACTCGGCATGGTAAAGGCAGATTAGGAGAATGAATGCAAGTCAAACAGAAGAAAACCCAGGGCTTGATTTTTCTCTTCTCTAAATTAAATGTATGTTGTATGTAAAGTTTTGGATCCCACTCTTTGCATATAACATATTGTCAGCAGTTCTAACGTGTCATTAAATTTTCTTTGAACACAGATTGGACATGGATGCATAATATTTATTAAATGAGTTTTTCTTAATAAATGTAATTATTCTCCTTTCATTAATACACTATGGGCAATTTTTGTCATTAATAAATGATCCTAAAATTAATATGCTTGTAGAAAAACTTTTACGCGCATTATTTTTGTAGGCAAAATGCTTAGAAGTAAAATATGACTTTAAAGGGTAAGCATTTGGCTGATTCTTGATCCATTTTGCCGAATTGCTCTCCCGAAATACAGTCCTTCAATGATGTACAGGCACAGCAGTAGGATAAAAAGCTACTCCTCTGTCCTTCCCACAACCCTTTCTAATACTGGCTATTATCTCCCTTTTTCCTTCAATCTTTGACAATAGGCAAAATGCTATTTTCCTCATTTGCATTTTTATACTTGAGAGAGAGATTTCTTCATATTTATTAAGAAATCGTATTTCATTTTTTGCGCTTCACTTATTTTCTACCCATCAGTATTAAAAATATTCAGCACTACCCTTGTGTTTTATTGGGATTTCTTGGGTGAAACGTATCACTCCGCCTCCGCCCCCCTCCCCGCCCCACACCCCTAAATTCTCCACCAGTGGAAAAATCTGCTCGGAGCCAGCTAAGGTCCTGATTCCCCATGGAGCTGGACCTCATAAGGCAGTGTGTGGGGACCAGGGAAAGCCAGAGTCCTGCAGAGCAGAGGTGGCAGGGCTGTGGGGCTCGGTGGGACCCCCCTCGCAGGGGAAACCCGTGGGAGAGCGTGCCGAGGACCAGGCTCCGACACATGCCGGTCCCCAGGTAAGTCGCCGCTGCCGTAGGAGCAGCCAGAAGAGCAGAGTGGAAGGACTGTTGTGCCGGGAAAGGAGACAGAGGTTTCCAAACTTCTGCGTGAACCAGAACCGCCTGGAGGGCTTCCTAAACGGATTGCTGGGGCTGCCCCCAGAGTCTCGGCTTCAGTAGGTCCGAGTGGCCGGGAGGAGGAGCGTGTCTAGCCAGCGCCCAGGTGACAGACGCCTGAGTCTGAGGACCTACCTAGGGTACATCGGCACTTCGCTCCCTCTTCTCGGAGCCTTTAGGCTAATCACAGGATGGCCTTCCAGAACGCCTTCCCCGTGCACCCAAAGCAGGGCTTGTGCCTCGCCCACCCCCAGTCTTAAAAAAGAGTGTAAAAGACAACCAAACCAGGAGACCTTCTGAATATAATCCTTCGTTAGCGGATGAAACACTGTAAGCCTGCCTCAGGCTCCTGTCTCCCCTTGTGCACAGTGCTGTCGCTGTTGACGCTGTCCCCATAAGCCGGGCTGCGGCCTATATGGGAAGTTTCGGAATTCAGCCTGGCTGTAGTGCAGCAGCGGGAGTGACCTCACCCTTTTCAACCCCACCGCTGCGCCCCACAAATTACTGTCAAGGGACACATAGCTCCTGAGTGAAGGTCCTGTGAGAATAAAGCAAAGAAAGTGCTGGATTCTAGAAATATCTTTTATTATTTCGGCCTAGTTCATTAGTAGAGATGTCGTTAGCAAGAAAGAAAAGTCTCTCCAAAAAGCAGGAGCAGTTACATGTTAACGATGCTGATTCTTTCTGCTGTAAATGCAATGTTTTCTCAGCACCACAAGATACACCAGATCTACCTATTTATATTCTATGAGCTTTCTTTCAGATGTGGTGTGTCATTCAATAAGGAAATCAAACTTACATCATCAAATAAAATCATGAAATATTCCAATTGCATAAATTCTTACTTTCAGTTGATTAGATTAAATGTTAAATATAGTCTGCTTTTTGTTAATAAAAAATAAAAATTATACCCTAGGGGTGAGACCAAGGAAAATTTTGGCCATTTCATCTTTTAAAAAAATGGAATTTTTTTTCTGGCATTTAAAAAAATAATTCTCATTTAATTATTCCTGAAGCCAGACACTGGCGTTCAGTGCATGCTTGCCTACACATTTACTAAAGGGATACCATGGTTTTTCCTATCCTTTCCATCCATATATGTAAGCCTAGTTCCATATAACATTTTATTATTACAAGTTAAGGGATGCTAAGCAGCATTGTTATCCTTTTTTTACAACTTAACAGAATGGATAATAGAATTATGTTTCATCAGTATTGTTTTAATCCTCATTGCTATTAGTGGTCTTAAGAGATGGATTCCATGATTGATTTCTCAATGTTTTTTTTTAATATTCCCCAAAATGCATGTTAACTCATTTAATTGTGTATAAAAATCGTCTACTTTTTTTCTAACAGAAGTTAACTAGGATGAGACTGATGGTTTGACTGTTCAGTCAATGGGGCAGACATTTTCCATAGATTAGGTGACCTAAATCTATAGCTTCAAAGTTTTGACAAAAATGTAAAGTACATTCAGCCTTTCATATCCATGGGTTCTTCACCCAGTAGATTCAACCAATTGCAGATCAAAAATATTTGAAAAAAACAACAAAAATAACCATACAACAATAAAAAATAATACAAATAAAAACCAATACAGTGTAACAACTATTTACACTCTATCGTTTACATTGCAAGAGGTATTATAAGTCATCCAGAGATGATTTAATGTATACTGGAGGATGTGTGTAGGCTATATGCAAATTCTACATCATTTTATATCAGGGACTTGAGCATCCATGGATTGGTATCTGCCAGGGTCCTGGAACCAATTCCCCATGGATACCGAGGGATTACCGTATGTGATAAAAGTGTCTTTCCTTGCTGTTGGGCTATTTCACAACTCAGTAATTGGAGACAGCTGACAGCAATGAAAAATACATACATCTGTAGCCATGTAAACTCAGTCCCACAGAGGATCAGGGAAGAGGCCATTTTGCCTCCCTTTGCACATTCCTATCAATATTCTTGATCTATAAATATGTCAGTGCTCAGATTCTCCTTTGACTGGTTTTAATAACTTTCTAGTTCCTTCACTGATAATTCATTAAATGAACTCTTTAACATGTGGTCATTTCATAAATGTATGAGCATGATGATATTGCCTTTTTTCTGGAAAATTACCTTCTAATATTGTTAAGCCTGACAAAGGCTTTTTCTTATATACCTCTCAGAAATTGAGAAAGTAAATGACTTTATGGACCTGCTAACAAACTCCATGGCAAGTGATGTAGTCTCCAGGTTTTACTTTTAATACAATTGAAAGAAGCAGTCAACAGATTGAAAATAATTTGAAATGATGAATTATTACATCATTGGGGCATTCAACTACAAAGACGTCCAAAGAATTGAATTGAAGATCTTCATGGTAACGAGAATCAGCCCATTTTTATCAAGACTTCTCAGTGCTACATCTATGAAAAGCTAACATGAGCAGTGGTCCCAAACCTTTTTGGCACCAAGGACCAGTGTCATGGAAGACAGTTTTTCCACAGACGGGTGGGGAGGGCAGAGCTCTGCAGCCGGGTCCCTAACAGGCCAGGGACCAGTACTGGTCTGCAGCTGGGGGTGGGGGACCCTAGAACATGAGAATGGATTTGGTGCTGAATTCCACCACATGCCAACACTAAGCAACATTCATCCATGGAGACACGAGCTAATTGGAGAAGAATTCTCATCTGTTTCCTTAAGGGATGTATTTCTAACACAATTTTAATAATCACTGGATAACAATTTTAATGGTTTTGTTTTGATCAGTTTATGTATGTTTTGTGGCAGACGAGTGTGATAGAATAATCAATAAAAGACATTCAAGCAAAAAATCAATTATATTAGGATGAAATTGGATGGAAGAGAGGAAAAAAATAAACATAGAAGAAAAAAGCGTACAATTTCCAGTTGTCAAAGGTTTTGTTTGTGTATTTTTTAAAGGATGATGTTGTATTTCATATTACTAGAGTACTTAGATTACATTATATACATTTAAAAGAGTAACATATACAGTATATATAAAACATATGTGTGTGTTTGTATATATTTGCAATATACCAGAAGTTACACCACTTACATTATCTAGGGTTTTTAATAGCTCCTTGGGCTTATATTTTAACAGAGCAATCTCTGACGTCTCTCACTGGTCCCTGTTTCCTAGTGACATCAACATTTGCCTTTTCAGGACCTCAAGAACGCAACCTTCTGGTCTTGGCTCTGCCCACCACGGTGTGCAAGCCTCTGTGCTCTCACTCCCTGCGAGAGTGCCGTGTAGCCACACACCCTCCTGCGTATTTTTAAGTTGACATTTAACATCTTATAATCATACATTGAAAAAATTTCAGCATGTGGCATATATTGACATTACAAAATGACATGCTCTTTTTAAATGTGTCCAGTGGAATCTAAACAGCCTTAAAAATTTGATACCTACCATCCTCCGCATTTAAAAATGTGTAAACAAGATCCTCCTGGACAGCTGAATTTTATAGCCTTCATTTTTCTCCTTCAATTCCTATTTTAATTCCACTTCCTCCACAGAATTTTATTATAATTTTTTATGCTTAAAAGTCTTTTGTAAATCACACTATCAGTTTTTTTGTAACCAAAAAAATATGTATTAAAAACTTACAATTTAATTTTCATAAACAGGTCTCTAAATCTTAAATGATTTTTTTCAGATTGAGTTATTATAATTATTAACATTCAATTCATAAGGCAGAATGGCTATAATTTTTGATAACTATTAATCATTACTGAAAATATACATCAGAAACACATCTTATAATGCAATAAATGGTACTGAGTTTTTTTTCAAATTATTTTACACATCCATGGATGAATATTACTTACAGATAGCATGAGGTAGGATTCAATGTCAATTATATTCCTAATTTTTTTTATATATGTAAGCATGGAGAAAAACTTTTTTACATAAATAAATACATGTAAATGAAAGGTGTTTTGTTATAAAGATTCCACTCCTTCTGAGTTATAGCCTGAAAATTACATGGTGATTGGTCATCAAAAATTATTTTTAACGATCTGACCTATCAGCTTATAAATAGACTAGATCCTCCTTCAGTTCATGGAAAGCAAAGAACTAGAACAATCCGACTTGCAAAAGGATTTGACATGTAACCATTAGTCATCCACTTTCTCAACACTTTCCCAATACTGTGAATATCCTCTTGTCTGCTGCAGCCCTGGAGGCCTTTATCCAATATGTGCCCTGGTTGGAAAGGTCTGGTTGGGCAGAGAGGGGGGTACTGTGGAGGAAGGTGGGGAGGAACTGCATCTCCACTGGGGCCTGCCCAGGCAGGTCGTTGTAGGAAGCAAGGATCTCTTGCAAGATTCTCTTAAAACTCCCCTTGCCCTTGCAAAGCTCTGTGTCTTGCTGGGGTTTGTATTATAGATCCCAATTCATGAATGACTGTACTGCACAAATCCCAACTCCCTCAGGCGAGAACAAAATGCATCACCCAAAACTATGTTTTGTTTTTCTCTGGCTGAAGTTTTATTATTTATTTATCCACATATTCATCAAACTGTTATGGGGGCCCCTATACCAGGTGACCTGCCCTTCTGCTGAGAGCCCCACTCCTGCTGGGGGCACCAGGGAATCTGCATGCCTGGCCTTGAAGCTCAGTGGATGGAGAGCCGGGATAGTAAGCCATCCTGGGAGGACCCCAAGGGCCAGGGAAACAGGGACATTGTTCAGGGGAGAGAGGCTGGAAGCTGCTAGGGGGAGGAACAGCCTGGAGCCAAGACTGGCAGCTCTTCATTTCCAAACACAGCCCCCGAGGTGTTGAGATGGAGAACAGACCTGGCCCCTTCTCCAGACAAGCAAATGCCTCTGTTTTTGTTCTGTCACAAGTCTGGTTCCCTTAACAGTTAAAACTAGGTTATAGCCTGGTGCAGTGGCGCATGCCTGTAGTCCCGGCCAATTGCTTTAGCTCAAGCATTTGAGGCCAGCTTGGGCAATGTAGCAAGACCCCATCGCTTAAAAAAAAAAAATTATAGACCGTATTTTAGTAAAAAACTGTTTTCACCACAATGTCTGATTTTAAAAACAGTGTGCTTTTAGTAGTCAGACTTGGACTATTGCTGTTGTTAAAAAAAAATACACACACATACTTTTTCCTTCAAAAGAGATGACTCTGAAAGTTTTCTAGCAGGAAGCATCTCTAATGTTGTAGCTGCAGTTAATAAATGAATAGCATACACTTAGGTATTAGGTATCAGAATACACTTAGGTATTAAGTATTAGTCAGTTAATAAATGAACAGTTAATAAATGAACAGAATACACTGAGGTATTAGGTATTAGTCATTGTGTATCCACACTAGCATTCCAGCGTCATGAGGGTGGGCTGAGCACAGGACAGCCAAGCGGAAAGCTTCACAAGATTGCTTCAAGTGGAACAGCATGGCGTTGAAGGCAAATCAGAGGATGAGGAACGTTCTTTGTGGTTATAAGGAAAACAAGTGAGGGAGAGCTTGAAGAAGGGCTTGAAGCTGTCCTGATGTTAAAAAGCTTGTTTAGCCTGGGCATGGTGGCTCATGCCTGTAAGCCTAGCTACTTGGGAGGCTGAGGCAGGATCTCTTGAGCTCAGGAGTTTGAGGTTGCAGTGAGCTATGATGATACTACTGCACTCTAGACAAGGGGACTGAGTGAGACTTTGTCTCCACAAAAAAACCCCCAAATCCAAAAAACCTTGTTTCATCATGAGTGTCACAAAGCTGTTGCTCAGGCTGTTGGAACTCTTTGTGGCACAGGCACTGCGATGCCCTTGGTCCTTGAGGCTGGTGTCTCAGGCTCTGAGGTGGCCAGGCACAGAAGACCACCGGAGCAAGTCACAGCAAGACCCACATCCCCCGGAACTCAGGCTGTGAGGCGGCCCTGGGCAAAGACTCTCTCCCTGAACAAACTCCAATTTGGATCCTCTGAGCCCTCTCAACCAGGCCACAAGGCCGACCCATAAAGACTCGAACAAACACTAACATGGCTTCTAACAGCTCAAGGCCACATCCCTAGGATGATCCTAGCCCCTTTAAGGTTCCTGCCTCAGGGAACTCAAGGCTGGCAAAAGAATTTACTTTGTTCCAGCCAACACCCAAAGACAGGGCCCTGTCTCCCAGCCTCTGTGGGGCTGTAGGAGCCTAACTCCAACAAGGAAAAGTTAACAAACCCACGTGGGTTTCTTGTGGGCTAACCCCTCCTTCCTGTTCTATGTAATTTCTCACTTCCTGACTCCACCGAGTCCTCACTTACCCCCACCCCTCATTCTCCCTTGAAAACACCCCTATACACATCAAAGTTCAGTTCATGCTGGACCGTTTTTGTTATTGCCGTGTTATTACTGATTAAAATCTCTCC
>RJWJ010017118.1:0-33466 GCA_004363605.1 Indri indri
AGTGGAGGTTCAGGCTTAACTAGTGGTTAATCTTCATTGACTTTCTGAAATGTACCAAGCACAGTGAAGAGCACTTCACACTCATCACATTTAATTTTAAGCTATCTATGAGGTGGCTTCTCTTTTACAGAATAGGAATCTGTAGCTTAAGAAAGACGAGCACCTTATCCAAGCTGGATCCAAACCCAAGCAGCCTGACGCCCAAACCCAGTGTGCATGCCTGCCTCACACCTGGCCCCTAGCTCTGTGAGCCCTCCTTCTCCTGAGTCCTCATGGAAACAGCATTCAATTCCTCTTCCACTTGCACTCTTCTAAAATTAATCATCTTGCTGAGGCAGGAAGATTGCTTGAGGCCAGGAGTTTCAGACCAGCCGGGGCAACATAGCAAGACCTGCATCTCTACAAAAAATTTAAAAATTAGCCAGAGCATGGTGGTATGCACCTATAGTCCTAGCTACTTGGGAGGCTGAGACGGCAGGATTGCTTGAGCCCAGGAGTTGGAGGCTGCAGTGAGCTATGATGATGCCACTGCACTCCAGACTGGGTGACAGAGCAAGACCCTGTCTTTAAAAAAAATAAATAAAATAAGTCATCTTAAAAAGAACTGTCTTATCTGTATAATTCTAGACGTTACAGTGTCCTTTTAGTACAACCCTTCTTCCATAGGTTTTATAGAGGCAGCGTGGTAGAGGCAGCACAGTTAAGGGCAAAGACTTTGGAGCCGGACTGTCTGACTGCTGCTTACCAGCTGTGTGACGGAGGGCAAGTCACACAACCACTCTGTGCCTCAGATTTTTCACCTATAAAATTGGGGTAATGTTCTCTACCCTAGAGGTTATTTTAAGATTTAATGAATTAAAGAGTTAAAAGGGAATTAAAAGAGTTAACATAGGTAAAGTTCTAAGCACAGGCAAAGCACATAGTGCTGCATAAGTGGTGGGCTTCATTATTCATCCCATAATCATGTAGTCATACTATAATTATGTATCCTCTAGGTCAGGGACTACCTTTTCTTTTCTTAATATTCCTAGGTCTACAAAATCTTGATCTCACAACAGATAGTTAGTTGAAATCAATAGGACTACTATTTCTTTCTGTTGGTAAATAAAAATAGGTCATGCTTGAACACGCTACTTTGCCCAAACTCCTCAAGTCTTTCCTCATCCTCAGCTCCTTCCCTCGGTGAACCTGCTCTTCGCTGTGAGAGGGGAAAGTGCATTCCTCCCTGGCAGGAACTGAAGACCCAGAAGAAAGAAGGACCAATCTTTTGAAAGCCTAACCTCCCAAGGAAACCACTTTTCCCTTTCCGCTCTCTGCTAACCTTCCCCTTTCCTCTTTCTTTTCCTTCTCCTCTCTGATTTTTCTTTATCCCATCAATTATAGGGGAAGATACTGATATTCACTAATCCATCTAGTCAACAAATCGAACTGGACACCCACCATGTCCAGCACCCTGAGGTTGGGCATGTAGATCGGGAGACCAGGGCCTGCGCGCCAAATCTTGGAGAAGGGCAAGTTAAAGCTCTCCACTTCGATTACCTTCTCCCTCCCAGTGTCTCAGGAGCAAGTCTGTTTCATCTCAGGTCTTGTCTTCCAGAAGCCTGAAGTTTCAGACTCTGAACTCCAGCTTTTCCCGCTCTCTCCAACCCTTTCAGTTTCCCCCTCACTCCGTTTGAGGAGCTGAGGTAGAATTCTGCGGCTTTTAGGAGCAAACTACCTCCTCCGGTCCACTAACGGGGGTGTTCTTGCTAAAGCTGCCAAGTCAAGAGAGCCGCAGACCTTTGTCAGCGGTCCCCGACTTCCACTCTGTAAGTTGAGTCTTGGGGGGCGGGGGGGAAGGAATTTTGCGCGTAAAAATTTCCTGGGACTTCTCGAGTCAAGTTGGACTTGGATCTCGCGCACACAGGTTTCTTTGAACCCTGGCGCGTAATGAGGACCTTGAACCCGGAGGGCTGGGCGGGAGCGGGACACGCGCGGCTGGCAGCGCACCTGCCCGGGAGGTGCCGGGGGCGGGGCGGGGCGGTACGGGGCGCGGGCGGGGCCGGAGCTTGCCCCCTGCTCCCGAGCGCACGGCACAGCTCGCAGTTCCCGCACCGGAGAGCATGGGGAAGCTGGTGACGCTGACCCTGCTGGGGGTCAGCCTGGCCTTAATCGGGGAGAGGTTCCTGGCGTTGAGGTGAGTGGCATCTTGATGAGGTGGTCCTCGCTTCGTTAGTCAGCGGCTGCCTGGCACTGCTGCCTTTCTAATGGGTAGGAATGAGCAGCTTTGGAACCTCGTTCTTCGGACCCATCCAGAAAACTATCCCTTGACAATCGCTTATATCGAAAGTGAGCTGACTGCTCCCCTTTCCTAAAACAGTCAGGCGGAAATGCCCTCGTTTATTTTTCGGCCCCTTTGCCGGTCGTCCTACACATTCTGCTTACGAAGAAACAAAGTCCATTGGAAGTGCTGGACTCAGAGGAGAGGATCAGGCTACCGGCCGTGCAAGGCTGACTGAGACATGCCCAAGCCCGGCTAAACACTGAGAAGTGCTGGGCGTGGACACCCATCCTAGATGCAGAGAGCTAGCCAGACAGCAGGACGATGAGCCGAAACCTGCAGGTGGTAACTGGCATTTTGTAGGCACTTGATCTTTTGAAGTGGAAGATCCAGTGGTGATAGCCATTCTAGAAATGTCTCAGAAAAAAGTCAATCCTGGGCTAGAAAGAACATTAAGTGGTATACATTCCTGAGTGGATCTAAAGCCTCTGCTTGCCTTCAGTTATCTTCGGGTTGTTTTTATTTATTTCTCTAGGCAGAAGCTGATCTCACAGGTTCGTGTCTAGAATCTGCTCTGATGCCTTGCGACTTTTGGTAATACCTTGTAGTTCAGCTCGAGAGTTTTATTGTTACATTTTTTTCCCCAGTGCAACAAATGAGAAAACCATAAAAAAAAATAATAAAGTTGATCTAAGGGATATTTTTTTTATAAGTGACTGTAAGGTAAGTCTGAGAGTAGAGTCTTCCTGAATATAGCTTAATAAAAATTTACAATTCTCCCTGATATTTAAAAGAATCTTTCACTGTAGAAACAAGAACACTGTATTGAAAAATAATTTGCCCAATTGTTTAAATTGTGGTCAGCTTAATGAATTTACATATTTGCAAAGTAAGTCAGCAGAAAATTAAAAATATAAAATTAAAGCAAAAATTACAGTGTTTAGCTGTTAGAAGACTGTTGAATTTTGGGAAAGCAGTTTGGAAGGAACGGTTCAAAGGGTAAGACTAGGCAGGATGAAGGGGAGAAAGTGTAGGTTTATAATAGACAACACTTCAGAAAATTGAATAACGCTATTTTGTGTATTTAAATTAATAATATTGTCCAATTACTCATACTATTAAATAGTCTTTTATTTGTGCAGCAAAGTGTTTACTACATATGATTGCATTTTAGTCTTTTAACAGTAACTGAGTGAGGTCAGCTGAGACAGGCATATTGCCCACATAATGTTTACATTATATAAAGAAACATAAATGAATGGAGGTGCCCACTTTTTTGTTATGTCATTCATTAATTATGATAAAGGGAATTAACCAATGTGAAGGTGATTAAAGGCCACATTTAGACACAGATTTTGAAGGCTGTGCCTCGACCTTTAGGGTTGGTTTTTATCTTTTACAGAGAAAGAATAAATGCTTCTCGAGAAGTGGAGTCAGTAGAACCCCAGAACTGCCATCTTATTGAGGGACTCGGTATGTATATCACAGTGATATTGCAGTACCAAGAGGCGCAGCACAATTCCTTGGTTGCTGTCCTACTCACTGAGCCCTGCCCACTCACTCGGTTACCTGTTACTCCTTAGACAATCCCAGTGGGGTTTCTGACCCATCAACTCTATCCAGCCTACCCCATCCAAGGTCCCCAGGGGTCTCCTACATGCCAAAATTGGTTGCTTTTCTCCGTCCATGTCCTTACTCACATCTCTCCATCATTTAAAGAATATCATTGACTACACCTTGGCCATTCCCTTGCTGAATTCTTCTCCTTTCCCTTCTGTGATGTTTCACTCTCCTCCTTGTCTTCTGTTACCTGCCTTTCTTATTTTTCCTTTCTTCTTCCTTTCTTCTCTTCCTTTCCTTGGAGGCATTCCCAGCTTCAAGGGTTATTTCCTTCAAAATTTATCAGCAGGTACCAAGAGTAATACGATTTAGCCCCTACCTTCAGGAACCACATAGCCTACCAAGATGGCTTTTAAAAAATTCATATAAATTCCACAGCCTGATCCCTAACCTCTCAAACTGCAGGCCTTCTTTTTTAGTCACTTAAAGGTTAGCTGCACCTCAAACGAAAGCTACTTTCATTTCTGCCGTTCCCCCTCATTCTCCTGCTCACAACCAGCTCTTCTTCTAGACTTCTGCTGTGTATGATATCCCCATTCTCAGGAGACTCAGTTCAGAATCCAGGAACCATTTGTTTCCCCCTGGTCCCTGCTGCTTCCACATGAGGCCTGTTGGCATCGGTCCCCTCTGTGCCGCAGCACAAGGCTGATCTTACTGACTAGTTACTGTCACAACTTCTTATTTGGGCTCCAAGCTTCCAGTTCTTCCTGACATTGCTACTAGGAAAAAAATTCAGGCTAGATTTTGTCCCCTGTTTTAGGAAAGTGTTCTTTCACTTTCTCACCTTCATGTATGAAATTCTCTCCACTGATCCTTCCATCTCTGCTTACTGAAATCAGCTGCAAATTCATCTCCTTCCTCCCAATTCTCACAGCACTCAAAGTCTGATTCACTTATGACACCTACCACATGCCTTATTTTATAGCTAGCAGTATTCTCTTTTTCACTATCAGATTGTAAACTCCCTCGGGGCAAGGACTGTGACTTAGTTATTGGAATGTGACAGGATAGTTTATTTTGTGATAGGAATTTGTTCTTTATTTTTCTTGCTATATGAAAAAAAAGAAACAGAAAAAGAGTCCTTTTGCTTTTTCTTTTCTGCCTTTTTTTCCCCTTCTCATTTTCTAAAAAAAAGGAAAAAAAAGTAACCTAGTCTTAGAGATGGCTTGTGCTGGCAGCAGGAAAGCAGAAGGAACCTAACTTTTGTTTTTAAAACGTGAGCTCCTGCAAGGCATTCTGATGGAGAAGGGATAAGAATACGGGGGTTTCTTTGACTAAAGGGGCCTTGACAGCATTCTGAGGAGGAGCAAAACTTCACAAGGAATAGCTACAAGGAATCTTCCAGAAGTCGGGACACTGTGTCCCAGCCTAAGCAAAGACCTTGTGTCCATGCATGACACGGAAGTGGCAGAACTGTCTACATTAAAGGGATCATATGGCCTTGGCACTAATTCAGGGATGAATGAAAGCCAGATGGCCTTGCCAAAATATTCTGCCTGGTTTTAAACCCACCACCTAGAATCACTGCACAGCCCTAACAGAGAGACCCACTAATGACTCAAATTAAATTTCCCATCAACTTAGTGGAGTGAGGGATCAGGGTCAAATTTAATTTGATTTGAAAAATAAGAAAATGTGACAATCCCTCATTTGTTTACTGTCTTATGGAACAATATTCATACTTACTACACATTTATCTCTCAAAAGATATGAGTCTGTCGATTAGTTTAGAGGGACAATTAGACTAGACGATGGCTAAGGTCATGTCCGACTCTTGAATTGTATCATGCAACTAGATTTGAGAAGCTAAAACTAGAGTTAATATTGTAAGTCATAGTTCAAAATTCTGAGTATGCAAATATTTTGAAGAGAATGACTTAAATAGTCGCTGGCTGGGAGAAGAAGGAAAAAAAATGTCATGTCTAATGGCAGGGGACATATTATGTTTGGAGAACTTAGCAAGTTAGAATGATCATGGGTCATTTGTTAGTAGGACAATACTGATCTATATCTTTAAAAAAAAGCTGCCTTGTTAAAGTCCTGGTGTCTGTGAGCACACTGCTGAGTCCATTGGTAAGGGCAACATCATCCTCATAACTGATCTGTAAAGGGGATTCTGCTATTTGTGCTGTGCAGATTAGGTAATTGACACATGGAAGAATTAAGTTACTTGCCCAATGGTCCAGAACTAGAGGGTGATGGGCTTAGATTATGAACCGGAGTGATTTTCTTCTATGTCTTTGTACTCTCTGTTGTGTAACACTACCTTTCTTATCTACTGACAACACAGTTTATTGTGAAAGTGCCAGGAAGGAATTATGGCAGCAAAAACCAGAAAATATGAGATGCAAACACGCGAAATATTGCTAAATACAGGCTAATCAAAACAAAGCAGGCTAGATATTTACATAAAGATAACTACTAAGATAATACTCCTAAGACTCCACTAGTCAATGAGTAGATGGCTTTATGAAGACATGGAAAGCCACTGAGGATTTTAGGCTGTAACAGAGCTGGAAAAAAGTTCTCATTTGTGTTTTTTTCAAGACCCAGACTTTTGAGGTTAATTTTATGGGTGGAAGACTCTTTGTTTGTTTTGCTTCCCAAGTATTTTTTCTGAGAAAAAAACATTGAAATGTGAAATACGTCTCCCTCTAGAAATCGTATCTCATAGATCTGTTTGTATTAAGTAATCTTTTTTCCAAGGCTTTGAGGGTCAAGGATTGTTTTAACCAGGAAGTTATCTGGCTGTCCTTGGAATTTAATCAAAACTGAAATTGAAATATGAATGGCTTTATTGGGCCTTTCACTGGGCAGGATTATCAAGCAGGCAGCCTGTGTTTCCGGTCCCTTCCCAGCTTTCCCTCTCTCCCTTCTCCCTTCTGTAGCCTCTCATGGCTCCAAGATTTGCTTCTGCTCCATAGTAGCTTCCATTTGTTTTCTTAGCTGGTTGTCAGGAACTTCTCTCCAAGATATGAAATGATAATGATAAAATTAACTGATACTAATGTTTGGCATGTCCCTTTCTTGGAGTGCCTGTAGGGGATGATTGAAGAAATGAAGACAGGATTGAAGAAATGAAGTTATGCCAAGTAAGAGTAGGGTTGACAGGCTACAAAGCAGTGAGAACCAATTCGTAAGACTGATTTTAGACTTAGCAGCAGATTTTTAATGATAGTTGTGTTCAGGCTAATGAGTGTTTTAGAAAGACTCAGAGGAGGGTGTCCCAGGGCTCTTGCTCCCACAGGTGCCACCGTTGCTGAGATGCCCTAGGCCCATCATGCAGGTGGCATAGGCAAGGGTAAGGAGGGGTAGAAATATTGTGCAGTCTTGCATGGTAATTATTTTCCACTTCTGCGTGTAAAGCACCAACTTTCCCATGCTCTGGGTGGAGCCAGTTAATAAAGGTAGGCACAGTATCTCTGCAAAATGCCCACTCTGTTGTAAGTGAGTTATTGAGGTAGTTTATGCTGTCATAGGAGGTATATAAAATGCTGTTTGGAAGAGAAAAGGAGCCAAACCAGAGAGCACACAACTCAGGATATCTTGGACTGAGAAGTTAACACTCACTTGCCAATAGTTTAACCTCAAAACAAGGCAAAGTTCAAAAAACTAGAAGTGTTTACTTATTGACTCAACCAGCTTTTATTAAGAGCTTCTCCAGAGAAAAGGCAGGTGTTATGTTGGGTGCAAGGAATACAACACTGAATATAACCCAGTCCTTGTTCCCAGGAACTTCTCATCTAGTAGGAAATGAACAAGTGAGCAGAGGGGTACAGCCCAGTGTGAAAAATGTCCTGGTGGAGGTATTCGCAGGTGACGATATTAGTACATAAAATGGATGAGTTTGGGTAGAGTGAGGGGGTGGCCCCCAAGCTCATTCTGAGAGCTGTGACATTGGCCAAGTGGAGGTGAGGGTAGGTGGGAAAAGTCTGAGTGTGCCAAGAAAGGGAAAACAACATGTGCACAGGCATGCAGGTGAATGAGTCTGGCACAATTCACAGACTACTAACAGCACAGTAGTAAGTGCCACAGCCCAGCTGGAATGTAGAGTGCAGGATGGGAGCCCAAGAACTGAGACTGGAGCCAAGGCGTGGGAGGTTCTGGATCTAGACCAAAGAGCTTAGGATTTATACTGCCAGCCCTAGTGGGCCTCTGAAAGGTGTTAAGCAGAGGAGTGACAAGGTCAGCTTTACAATTAAAAAAAAAAAAAATGACTGTCAGCAGTGCAGAGAATGGTTGTAGAATAGTAAAGCTGACTTATTGGGAAGCTTTTGTAGAAACCTGGGAGGAAATTCTAAAGCTTGAATGACTGACTGGTGATCAACCGGATTTAGAAATTAAGGAAAAAGGGAGGCATCAAAGGTAACTCCAAGGTTTCTGCTTTGGATACTTGGGGAATAGAAGCACCATCCATAGAAATAGAAATATAGAAAATGGAGTGGATTCAAGGGAGAAATGTCCAGGTCCATTTGGGACCTATTGAATACGAGAAATGAAAAAGCCAGGTCTAATGCCCAAGGTACAGGTGAATAGAGAGATCTGGAACTGGGGAGAAAGATTTGGGCTTGATTTAAAGCTCAGAGAGTCAAGAGCATGCAGGTGAAAGATGACGCCATCTGCCATGATCCACTGGAGCGGACTGTGCAGGTGAGATGGATGTTCTGCCCTGAGAAAGAGCCAAGGACAGAGAGAGCCTGGAGAATATCCACAGTTAGAGGTGGGGAGGAGGTTAAGATAAAAGGAAACCAAGAAAGGATGTGCAGAGGGGCAGGAAAAACAGCAGAATGTCACCAACCTGTATTCAATGTGCTTTTTAAAGTTGTTTTATTCAATTTGATGCATCCTCCCAATGTCTGTGTCACTCAGGCAGAAATGTCCATCAAGGTACCATATATAGATCAATCTTGATTAACTGGAAAGCTTAGGAAATGGGAAGTTCTGGTTACTTGAATTTTTCCGTGACTAGGTGAGGATTACTTTCAACCTTCTGTACAGTGAAGACAACGAAATCTTTCTCTGTTCACTAGTTTTCAATGCCTATTGCTCACCATACTATTGATTCAAATTTGCATTTTCTTTGGCTTTGTTCCACTTTTCCTTTTCATATTCTACCCTGTCCTCCCCCAATCGCCTTTTGACACCCTCATAACCTACCACCCCAGATAACCATTTCCCTACAGGTTCCAATTACTATGACTGTGTAACAAGCCACCCCAAAACTTAGCAACTTAAAACAATAATTATTTTGCTCATGAATTTGCAATTTTGGCATGGTGCAGTGGAGACAATTCACCCTGTTCCATCTGTATTAGTGAGGGCAACTCAGAGGCTGGGCTCCAGAGTCATCTGCGGCTGCTCTGGCATCTCTCTCCACCTTGTCTGGTCTCTCTGTAGTCTCTTCTCTGTATCTTTACAGTCACTAGACTTCTGACATTTGGGTTCAGGGCTTCCAAAATGCATGCCTTGAGAGAGTTAGAGATGGCAAGAGAAAGAGAAAGTGGGGAGAGAGCATGAAAGCAAGCATGCGCCAGTGACAGCCATGCCTATGACTTAACCTTGGCTGTCATGTGTCATTACATTCATCTCATTCCATTGTCAAGACAGTGACCAAGTTCCACCTAGGCTCCAGGGAAGAGAATATAGACTTTACCTTGTTTTTTTCTTTTTTGAGACAGTCTTGCTCTGTCACCCTGGGTAGAGTGCAGTGGTGTCATCATAGTTCACTACAACCTCAAACTCCTGGGCTCAAGCATTCCTCTTGCCTTTGCCTCCCAAGTAGCTGGGACTACAGGTGCACACCACCATGCCCAGCTAATTTTTCTATTTTTAGTAGAAATGGGGTTTCACTCTTGCTCAGCCTGGTCTCAAACTCCTGAGCTCAAGGGATCTTCCCACCTTGGCCTCCCAGAGTGCTAGGATTACAGGTGTGAGCCACTGTGCCTGGCCAAGACCATTCCTGTTGATGGGAGAGTGTGAACATCACATTTTAAGAGCACATGATTCTCTCTCATATGTGGCTCTCTCTTGTTACTAGAAGCCATGATAGCCTCTTTTTCATCCTGTTTTCAGTCAAAACTTACTTATTACATGTCTCTTTACATAGAAAAATGCTCAAAACCAGCTCTCAATGAGAAAGAGAGCTAACCAAACTCACATTCATTTATAATCAATAGTTCATCCTAGGACCTAATGTTTTTATAACAACTACCCAGTAATTTCCCAATAAGATTGTACAGTGATAGATTTTTTTAGGCCTCAAGAACAAATTGGAAGAGAAGGAATGCTTGGCAGAGAGGCCTGTAAGAGACATTCACAATTAGGACTTTTCAAATGTTATCCAAATGTTGAGCAGCATACTATGGGGAATCAAGCTTAATCTCTCAGGATGTGCCCTGGAAATTGTTACTTAAAGAATAAATTTAGGATTTGAGTTTATTTCCTAGTTATTTGCCCTTTTTCTCTTGAAAATGGAATTCTAAAAAAAGAATTTAGTATTTGAGGAGTTTGACTCAGGTTTTATTGTAGAGTAGCATACCTGTGGGATTCCTGAAAATTAATATAGTTTCTCAAGTTAATGATTGAAAAACTCAGCATAGTTTCCAAAAGAAGTTCAAAGTTTGGACCGTGATATTTACTTTCTGAAGCCTTCATACATGCATTTTTCTGATTCTACACTTCTTTTGCAGAAAATGGCTCTGAAGATATTGATATACTTCCTAGTGGGCTGGCTTTTATCTCCACTGTGAGTATTTTCCATGCTGCTCTGATGCTCACATCAATAGCTGTATAGACAGTGCATTAATGTTGTTGGCTAGAGCTGCCAGATGGATCTCTACCCTTTCATTCCACTTCTGGGTAAACCAGTTAATGAACAAAGCCAAAACAGGATTCCGAAGGGCTAATTAGAACACCACAGGCATGCTCAGCTTTGATTGCACCATGGCGGGCAGCTCCCTGTGGGCAGTTGCATGCTCAGTAGGGTTTCAATAAATGTGTATTGATTTTCATTCGATTCCTAGGCTAGTCTCCAGATCCATCCTGTTGCTGTCCATCCCCATCTTGCTCTATTTGACTGGGCCTCAGCTTCTGGTAGTTATCTTCTCACTAACGTTTACTTCTCTCGCCATGCCTTCCTGTGTGTGGAACTCCATAAATGTTCATGGATCGAATGTTAAGCCATGTTACTTGATTCAGAAACCTGGGTATTTTCCATCTTAGTTCCCTGTCATTCCTTCCAAGTCTTTCAAAGAGAAGTAGAGAAAAGCCTGCATTTTATTCCTAATACCACCTTCACAGGTTTGGGATAATCAGGAAGCTATGCAAAAGACAAAATTTCAATAAACAAAAAATGTATATTTATGAGAAGTCGAAAATTGTCATGTATTTGTTAAATCAGTGCACTTGGAAACAGGGATTAAGATTTTGAAAAAGTAGATTTACCACATTTTCTATGTGAATTCTGATTGCTGGAATTGCATGTCTAATTTTCCATTTTTGCCAATAAAATGCCACCTAAGGACATGAATTTTGAATCTAAATATTTTTGGCCAAAAAAGGGGCATATATAATAATCATGGCCTGATTTTCTAAATTCTTAAGTATGCACAGTAGAGTACAGTGAGGCCATCATTTGAACTTTAAACTGCTACTGGTGCTGGTTCTGGTGCTGGTCTGTATGGGAGTTTTATTTCTTTAGTTTTCCTCCAAAATCAAGTAAAAAGCAAAATGGTCTAGAAAAGCTTTTTCTTTGTTGACTTACATTTTCTGTTGTCAATTTAGATTCTCGATGTTATGCCAAATAGACCACTAAACATGATTATTCTATAACTAGGAGATCTCTTTGCTGTTATCAAACAATATTTGTCCTTCCTATAGTAGTATGCTTTTTAAAAATTTTCCCTGGAACTGAAAGTTCTGAATCATTGCTCTGCAGAAAGTAGATATTTTTTATTACAAAAAATTTTATGAGAAAATGCTAACATGAAGTTCTAAATTATAGAACTCTTTGTAAATGAATAAACAACTCATAGGCTAAGGATTCTGTTCTTTGTTTATTTCTAATCTTTCTGCACTGTAATAAATTCAAGACCTTGTTCACCTTGGTTTCTCCTATCACCCTCACTTGCTATCCTCAAAGATGTTTGGAAGCTGATGATTTAGAGAGTAATCCAGTGCAATAGATATTTCTAGTCTATTTAAAGGTGCAAATCAGGGTGTTTTCTTCCTCTCTTTGGAACTTGGTACATGCTTCTCTTTGCCTCAAAGATTACTCCCTTCTTCACTCTTTGCCAGCTAACTCCTATTTCTCTGTGCAGCCTCATTATGGTGATGCTTTATTTCCTCAGGAGAGTCTTCCCTAGCTATGTCTTGTTGGGTAAGGTGGCTCTTCAGTGATCCCCAACATCCCCTGGGCTTAGGCTATTACAGACCATACAGTACTGATGTGCTTGCTTGTTGAATTATCACTGGGCTTCAAGATCCTTGAAGCCTGGACTTTGGAGCATGCATTGCCATGCTCAGCACCTAACACACTACCTGTGCAGGTGCTTGAGTACTTACTGAATGAATGTGCTGGTGGATGAGGACAGTGGAAGAATTCAATGACTGTCGTATACACCTGTAGTCTGTTGGGAAAAATAAGATGCCTCCGGGTGGCTTTCACTATTTTCATGGGGGAACGGTATCAAAATAATTGCTTGCAATTCACTAGTACACAATAGATTTGCTGCCACAAATTCCTGCCTGACTGCCTTGAACAGAAAACTAGGTGAGTGAGGCCATTTATCAGAAATGTTTCATCCTTTATCACACTACTTCTAGGTCAAGTTTGTTTGCAGTGCCCCATCCTTAGATTATTCCATTTCTGGGCCATCCAGTCTTTCTACTCCTTAACATGCCCCCATGTGCCCCCACACTACCAAGGTACTTGCCGTAGTGTTCTGCATTGAGCTGCCTTCCTGAGCCATATTCTTCGCTTTCAGACCTTTCATTATGATGTGGCAGAAAGAGGCTGAACAATTAATGATCTGGGTGATTTTAACAAATCACTTCTTTAGTCCTCATTTCCCTCATGTGAAAGGGAAGATGTGGGATTAGATGCTGCTGATATACATAATTTTTCCAGTGCCATTATTCTCTGAGCCATTGAGCTTGGCAACAAATTGGCTATGGGGGAAATGGTGGACTTGAAGACTGAATTTCATGGTCTGGCATTGGGGAGGATAGTGATGCCCTTAACTAAGAAGAATAAATATAAATGAAAGGAAGGATTTGAGGGGAGAATATTGATTTTGGTTTTGACTAGTTGATTTTGAGCTGCCCTTTAGGAAGAAGTTGGGAATGTAAGCTAGAACTCCAAGGAAATGTTACTGGGAAATGTGCACATTTGAAAGTCCTTGGTGTAGAGGAAATACCAGAAAACTTATGAACATGATCTTCAAAGAAAGAGTATAGAGCAAGAAGGGAGGAGGGACGGATGAGGACAGAAGGAGGAAGCAATCCAAGAGTCAGGAAGAGAAGCAGGACTTCCAGCTAGAAACTCTACTTCTGACTTTTTGACAAGAAAGAAGAAGGTATAGTGTCAAATGCCACAGAGAAGCAGATAAGGAAAGTAGAAGGTTATCAAAATAAAGTAATTTGGAAACCAACAATATCACCTTTACAGGGGTGTTAACTATAGACACATAGGAATAGAATACTGATTTCAGGGAATTGAGAATTGGAGCAATTAGAATCAGGCAACAAAATTAGGTGATGTTTCTAAGAATTTTTTTTTATTTTTAGGAAATTTGGTAGTAAGGAGAAGAGAGCTAAATGCATGTATATATATAGGCAATAAAATTAGGAGATTTGTTTCAAGGAGGGAGAAACTTGAGCAATTTTTGAGGCCAAAGAAGGGACTGTTGGTGAAAAATGAGTGAAAAGCAAGAGAAAAAGGGTGTAATTTCTAAAGACAGACCCTGGGGAACAGGGAACCAAGAAAGCAGGTGAGGGAGTTAACCTAAGAACAGAAGAGGGATCCTCCTTCCTTGAGGAAAGAGGGATAAAGGAAGAGAATAAATAAAACAGAGTAAGAATTACTGAGGCAGAAAGGAGAGAATCAGGGAAACTCATGTTAAATGACGTGGTCTTTTCAGAGAAGTAGGAGATAAAGTCACCCATTCAGACTAAAGAGAAAGAAGATATGGGCTCTGGAAGATAATGAAATAAATTTAGAACAGATACTTGGAGAAATCCAATAGATTGGCTATTAGAATGAACAATACTGAAAGTCTGGCTGAAGTTGGGATGATGACTTTGTAGTGGAGTTTTTCAACTTGAATTTAGACTCACCTTATATGAGAGCTAGACCAGGGTAGAGAATTCGATGAAGAAGCAAAGGGTGATAAGGATAGAATGGAGGTCTGGAAGCAGAAGTTTGTGGCTAGGGGCATCCCAATCCCTCCTGCAGGTGTGCTGATTTAAGGAGAATGGAAGAAGGAACAGCGCCTCCTCTGATGGGCTTCAGTAGTGCCAGTTGACTGGGGGAAACCTAGTTTTCTCCCAGTGTTGTCTAGTTTTCCCCCAGTCAACACTGGGGGTGCATTAGGTTTGGGCACTGAAGGACAGTTCTAGGAAAAGATTGAAGGTGTAGGTTAGGGTTGTTCAGAAAAGGTTGACTACCCCAAGGAGGGGGGCAGTAGAAGGGCCAAGAATAGTATCATTATAAATGCATACGTGTGTGCACATGTGTGTGTAAGAAAGGGCAGACAGAGGGAGAGAGAAAGAGAAGGTGGATTAGGAAGGAGAAAATTTGAATTGGCTATAAATGGAAATAAGGGTACAGGAGAAGATCTAAAGTCGTTGACATTGACATATATCAGAGTGATAGGGGACAGACATGGGGAGGAAGTGGACTGTTTTGTGATTGGTTTAGAATAAACCAACCCCAAAGTTTGACACAGTGAACTTGGATGCAGCAAAAGCTCAATGCATTCAGTGTGCCTGTTGTTGGTTGATAAACACCTGGTCCTGTTCAAGTTACTGAAATAAACTTTTTGCAATATTTAGAGGAAAGCATTCATGTCAGACTATTCAGACATGCCTATAGAAATGAAACAGGTCAAAAGTAGTCAACTTTATAACTGGCACCCCATGTTAATTCTTAGCTTATTCTACAATTTGCCACTATATGACATAATCAATACAGGGATGGGAGCAATAAAATTTAACCACGCACCCACTCTATCTGCTTTCAGGAAAATTAATTACAGAATATCAGGACTGGAAAGAATCTTACAATCACACATTTTAACTTCCTCACTTTATAAATGAGAAATGTGAGGCTCAGGCAGGCCAAGGGATTCACACACAGTAACGCAGCCTAGTCTCTTCCATTGTAATTTTTGGCTTAACTCCTCTTTAAATTAAAAGTTCTTCCTTATCTTTAATATGTTTCTTCCCATATTTGTGGCCAGTGCCTTACATGGCATTGGTAACCTCCCAGATCAGATAATGGCAACAGTTGACAGAATGAAAAATCCCGGAAATCAAAAGGAAATTTAGAACTTTGAACATTTCTGTTTAGCTTTGAGATTTTAGCTTCTGTATGAAAATGTTGTTTTGATATGTATACATGTGCATACTTATTCTTTATTTTTTAAGGGATTAAAATATCCAGGCCTTCCAGACTTTGCACCAGATGAGGCAGGAAAAATCTTCTTGATAGATCTGAATGAGCAAAACCCAAGGGCACAAGCACTAAAAATCAGTGATGGATTTGACAAAGAATTATTTAATCCACATGGGATCAGTATTTTCATCGACAAAGGTAAAGCTTGAATTCTTAAGGATAAGGGGGAAATGAGGGAAATAGAAACCATTCATCCCCAGCTAAGCACTAGTTATGTTAAAGGAAGAGGGAAGATGCTATGTTATCATAAAGATGTATATTTGTGACATGCTAAATGTGTATAAAAACATTTTAAAGGTTGCATCAAAGAAAGAAGATTAGTAATTTCAGCTCTATGTGGTCTCCTTCTATGCCTCTTATCCACTTTTCTTCTTATTTGACTGTCACAACCTGTTTTAATACTGTTCTCAGAAGTCTGAGATATAAACTAAGGGTCCTTTGAAAACAACTGTGTAACATTAAAAAACATAACATAGAAAATAGATAAATTAGACTCATCAAAAATAAAAGTTTTTATGCTTCAAAAGACACCATCAAGAAAGTAAAAAACAACCCAAAGAATGAGAGAGGTATACAAATGGCCAATAAGTACATGAAAAGATGTTCAACACCCCTAGTCATTAGGAAAATCCAAATCAAGACCAGAATGAGATATCACTTCATATCCACTAGGATAGCAAAAATTTAAAAAATAAATAAATAACAGACAGTAAGGAGGTGGAGAAATTGGAATGCTCATACTTTGTTGGTGGGATTGTGAAATGACGTAGCCACTTTGGAAGGCATTTTGGCAGTTCCTCAAAATGTTAAACATAGTTACCATATGATCCAACAACTCTACGTGTATATTCAAGAGAATTGAAAACATCCTCATAAAAACTTGCAACAAATGTTTATAGCAGGATTATTCCTAATACCCAAATGGTGATAATAATCCAAATACCCATCAACTGATAAATACATAAACAAAATGTGATGTATTTATAAAATGGAATATTATTTGGCAAGAAAATAGAATGAAATACTGGTGCATGCTACAACATGGATGAGCTTCGTATATATTATATTAGGTGAAAGAATTCAGTCACTATAGGCCACATATTATATTCCATTTATAGACAAATTCATAAACAGAAAGTAGATTAATGGTTGGCAGGGGTCAGGGGGTGTGGGAAATGAAGAACGACAGCTAATAGGTAGGTGATTTCTTTTTGGGTGATGAAAATATTCTGGAACTAGATAGTGATTATGGTTGCATAACTGTGAATATACTAGAACCCACTGAATTGTACATTTTAAAACTTTGAACTAATGGTGTGTGAATTATATCTCAAAAAAGATATTATAAAATATTGTATAGTTATTAATACATTGTGTATGCTTTAAAAACAATTATCTCCAATGTTAATTTTTGTTTGTTTTTTATTGTAACTATTTTTGCTTTATTCAGTCATCTTTTAAAGAAATTAACTATTTAAAAAGTGTTTATATTAATCATATATTTACTATTTTTAGCAGTTCTTCATTCCCTTGTGTAGGTCCAAATTTGTGTCTTCTATCTGAAGAACTTCCTTTAATATTTATTATAACATAGGTTTGCTGGCAATGAATTTTCTCATTATTTGTTTGTATGAAAAAGACTTTCACCAATGTTATTTTAGACTTGTCTATAGTTCACAATTTCAAACAAATTTAATTTTTAAATGCACCAAGAAAAATAAGAACAATGAAACCTCACTAATAGTAACTACATGAAAGGAAGGCCAAATTGAAGTGTTGAAATTCAGAATTTTTAAAGAAATGTTGTTTTAATTTTTCCAGATACACACTGGAGTTATAATATGTTGTTAAGTATAAGTTTGCTGGGAGTGGTTTTAATGACTAAAAAAGATTGATTAATAATTATTTCTATACACTTATCCAGCAGATCTTTGTTCAATTTCTTTAGTCTATACCAACACAGATTTATTCACTTTTAAATAAATGAGTACCTTTAAAAATGCTTGAATACTCTTCTATTAAGTAGGTTAAATATTCCTCTGAACTCTTATCTATGCTTTTTATTTACTTAGCAAGCCCTGCTTTAACAGATAATTGTAACTAACAATTTTTCATTAGTTTACAGTTTGCAAAGCATTTTCATATATAGTGTCTTTATTTCTCTTGCATTTCTATTTACATTTCTTGTCCACTGAGTTCACTAAATGTTGTTACTGCAACCTCGGGTGGTTGACGTGTATCAGAAGTGCATTGTCTGGATGAGAAATGTTGCTTATTTTAAGGTATTTACACTGCCCTGACATTTCTTGAGCTCATGTTGCACTGTAGACCATTACCACACACACACACAAATTCTCGGCAAACTTTTGTTTTTTTGCACCCACTTCTCTTGTTGAAAAAGCTTCCGGGGAAACCACATGCATGTTTATGCACCATTACATCCCATAGCTTCCTGTTGGAGAGGGCATGCAGATGAGGCTGAACAGAACATTGTGAAACATCTGTGCTTGGCTCTGCAGCTTGAGGGTGGTAAGATCACTGATGAATGATTCACCTTCTGAGCTGCCATTTCTTCAATAAAATCGGGTGTCTGGCATTTGACTCACCTATCAGGGGGACTATGGGGGTCAAATGCAAGATATATGAAAAGAAAATCCTTGGCAGTGAGTGACCAAGTTTTAAAACAAGTCTAGTGTCGGTCGGTTGCAATAGAAGTAAACTTCTTGAAAATTGTTCCTTTTTTCCATTTAGACCATACTGTGTATCTTTATGTTGTGAATCATCCCCACATGAAGTCCACTGTGGAGATATTTAAATTTGAGGAACAAGAACGTTCTCTCATACACCTGAAAACTATAAAACATGAACTTTTAACAAGGTATGGAATTAAAGTATGATGGACTTCTATTTATTTTGCATCCTTGCTGTGTGCTTTGTTTTCTTTGGTTCAGCAGGCATTTTAAACTTTTGTTTTGCAGCAATTTTTCTAAAGCTTTCTAAAGATTCCCATGGTGATGCTGCCCAGCACCTCACTAGAAATTGCTGTATTCAGTGTTGAGTATCTCTGTATTTTTCAACTCATTGAAAGCATTTTAATCCTATAAAGGTGCTCAATTAGATTCTCAGTTCTAATTCCATCCTCTTTACCACAGCAACTCAATGCCTACTGTTAAGTTCTCTTTAAACACCTACATACACCCTTTTCTAGTTGTCCCGGTAGGTTATGTTCTGTGAGCCTCACCCACTGTGTGTTATAACCAACCTCCAGATGGGCCATTTGTTTGTTCAATCAGAGCTTTAAAGTGGAATTTTTTTAAAAGCCCTTGAGTGCTTACAAAAATTACATTTTTAAAGCATTGAGTATGTACAAGGCACTATGCCAAAAATGCTTAATTTAACTTAATTCTCACAACAGCCTTTGGAAATAGGCATGAGTAAACTGAGTCTTAAGAAGTTTTTGGTTAGGTAACTTGCCCAAGTCACACAATTCATAAGTTGCAGAACCAGGCTGTAAACCTAGGTCCATCTGAATTCAAAGCTGCGCTCTCAATTGCGGTGAAGAACATCTTTCTTATTGAGATCAGAAAAATAATAAGTTTTTCAGTGGGTAGGCTGCCTATTTAAAGGCTGTGGCAAACAGTGAAGAATTTGTCTTTTATAAAATGGGCTCTACACTAAAACACTGATTCTAAAATAGTAGACTGTTCTGTGGGAGAGAACAATAGGAAAGGAAAGGTAAGTTCATCTCCTTCGCTCTCTTTCTTAACATTATGTATGATTGCTCCCCATAGAATTTGGGGACACCAAATGCAGAGTACTGAGGAAGTAAGAGAAGTTGAAGTTGTCGGACTCCTCCCATAACATATTGTCTGGGGTTCTGAGGCTGTAGTGGAGAACAAGACTTCCACAGGGTTGCTGGGAAACGGTGGATAAGTCACTTAATCTGCACCTCAATTTCCTCAGCAAAATGGGAATTCTCTCTATACTGACTTACTTAAGTAGTGGATTGTGAGTATCAAATGCATTAGCATATGACCACACAGGAAGAGTTTCCCAGAAAACACAGCCCAAGGGAAAACCCAGTATGTGACCACTTTATTAGGAAGTATAGTCCCAGGAAGCAGAAGTGAGAGACCAGCCTGAGGTGAGGAAGGGTGA
Source organism: Indri indri (assembly GCA_004363605.1). Taxonomy (NCBI): domain Eukaryota; kingdom Metazoa; phylum Chordata; class Mammalia; order Primates; family Indriidae; genus Indri; species Indri indri. The sequence continues at coordinate 19,713 of RJWJ010017118.1, forward strand.
ATGTTATGGATTGAATTGTGTCCCCTCAAAAAGATATGCTGAAATCCCAACCCCCAATTCCTCCAGAACATGAGATTACTTGGAAATAGGGTTGTTGCAGATGTCATTAGTTAAGATGAAGTCATACTGGAATAGGATGCACCCTTAATCCAATATGACTGACGTCATTATAAGAAGACAGATACACAGTGAGAATGCCATGTGAAGATGGATACTGACATTAGAGCGATTTGTCTACAAGCCAAGGAATGCCTGGGGCTACCAGAAGCTGGAAGAGCTGAGGAAAGATCCAGAGAACCTTCAGAGGGAGTGTGGCCCTGCCAACAACTTGATTTTAGACTCCTAGCCTCCAGAACTATGAGACAATAAATTTCTGTTGTTTTAGGCCACCCAGTTTGTGGTATTTTGTTATGGCAGCCTAGGAGACTCACAAAGGGGGAAAAGCCATAGCAAATGCCATATTAAACCAGCCATTGCTAAGTGCAGCTGACAGCTTGAAATCATGAGATTATCTTGCAGTAAGAAACATAAGCCTCATTTCAGGACAATCTGGCCAAGATAAGAAAGGGAGAAGAGTTTATCTGCTAGCCCCCCATCAGTCAAAGCTTTGCCTCAAGAGGCCTTAAGTCCCCCACATTTTTGGTGGTGTGTGTGCAAGTCAAGTCTGGTGGTGTTTTGTGCCTTCACATCAACATGGAAGTCTGGAAGTGGGAGGCAAAAGTCCCCGAGCAGGCATGAGGTAAGGCCCTGCTTGGCTGCACCTGTGGAAAGTATGTTAGACCCCAGCTGAACTGGCTGACGTAGTAGCAGCTACAACAAGGTAGGTGTGGCTGTAAGAATTTAAAAGGAGATCAAGAGATGCCTTGATACGCGCATTGAGTAAGCACTTACCAGGGGCATAATGAAGTGCTGAGGAAGAAAAATTGAGAGGGAATTTAACTTAATGTATGGTGTCAGGCAATACTTTTTGAAAGAAGAAACTCCTAAGCAGATGAGTAGCTCAGATGTATAATGACCTTGGGAAAAATCATTATATGTCAAAACGTCAAAGTGTTTCCTAAGTCATCCAAATTTTCCTTTCCTGAAAGTTAATCTAAAAATGTTTAATCCTTTTTTTTTTATGTTTTTTCAAGTCCTTTTTTTAATTTTTTCATTTCAAAAACAGAAAAGCCTTTATTTTCTTACCAGTTGTAAGAGTAAGACTTGCTCTCCATCTAAAAATGTTAGTGATGTTGAAGAACATAAGAAAGAATATCACTCATAATCCCATCTACTCAGAGAAAATATAAAGATCAAGATAGACTGGGTTAGGCTACAATAACAGAAAAGAAAACCATCATCTTAGTGGCTCAAAACCACAAAGGTTCGTTGTGGTTTGGTTTGGTTTTCTCACTCATGCTATGTTTTTATTGTAGGTGATTCAGAGACTCAGTTTCATATTATCCTCATTTAGGGCCCCAGGAGGACCACAGTCTCTGTCATCAGAAAAGTTGCTTGTTACTATGGAAACATGAGGGAACCATGGTTGAGCAAGCACTGGCTCTTAAAGTCTTCAGAAGCCACACACTGGCTTCTTCATGTCACTGGCCAAAGTCATGTGGCTGTGGCTAACTTCAAGGGGATGGGGGACGTCTGATTCCTGAAGAATGAAAACCATAGCCATCAGTGAACTGCACCGTAACTGCCACCGATGGCCATTATCAACGTTTATAAGTTAACAGATTTTGGAGTTTGAGGTTTTTGTGTGTATTTATTTCTTTTTACTGACTTCTGTGGAAGGGAAAGTAAGAAAATAACAAATGGCTAAAGAAAACCCATCAAGACAATGCAAAATCATGACTGTGGAATTCTTTAATCCACATTAGTTCATGTATACTTTATCGAATTGATGCACTCACTTGTCTATGTACAGATTAGTGATTTTGATAACAATCAGGATATTTAAATACCTTGTGGGTCTCTCTCTCTCTTTTTCACTTCAGTGTGAATGACATTGTGGTTGTCGGACCAGAACAGTTCTATGCCACCAGAGATCACTATTTTACCACCTTCGTCTTGATACTTTTGGAGATGATTTTGGACCTTCAGTGGAGTTCCGTTGTCTTCTACAGCCCAAGAGGGGTCAAAGTGGTGGCCGAAGGATTTAGTTCTGCCAATGGGATCACAGTCTCACCAGACCAGAAGTAAGCTCCTGTACACATTTTTCTATCCTTTGCCCTTGACACTTCAGTGGACTCCTTCTCTTAAGAGGTATTTACTTCCTTGGGCTTAAATAGTCAATGTATGTGTAGACGGATCAGGTGTGGGCCAGGGTGATCTTAAACCACTTGTCCTCTTGGACTTCAAGTTCCTCCCAGTAAATGGAGAAATTTGGACTCAAGGATATAAGTTCCTTGTTCCAAATTTTTACATGACTCTAGAAACACTTTCCTAACAAACTGAAAAGGAGGATAAATGTGTAGTACCTCTGCCCCTTGTGAGGCTAGAAGGTATTTAACCACTTTACTAAGTTCAGTTACTCAAAGACTCCTATGAGAGAGGGAAGTCTACCTTAGATTGGGCACAGCACTTGTGTAAGTTTCAGACTTACTGATTTACGACAGCAGACTATTCAATGAGAAAACACTATTTTAAGCAGCATGAAATGTTATGAAAAACACCTCATAACAGCGTCATGGTATAAGTGTTTAAAATTTGAAGGTTTTTAAAAAAGAGAAGTACCTTGAATATTAACATATAAATTTGAGATAGTGAATAGGATGATCCCTGTGGAAAACAACTCTAAGTGTCCTTCGTCTTTTCGAAAATTATTGTGATTGCACTTTATGGTCATCTGGCACTTCTTTTTATGCACCAGTTTTTAGAAGTATACACTCTTCTGGCCTTATAAGAGGTCCATTTACCTCCATTCAATTTAAGGAAAAAAATCGTGACCCTAAAGTAATAAGACTAAACCTATATGTCGTCTAGAAACACCAATTTCATTATAGTCACAGTTCACATTCAAAACCTATTTAAAGCACATCAAGGGTATTAAAAGTACCACTCAATTATCTTCTTTTACTGTGGTTTAGAAGGGGATTACAGTGGTATTTTGAACTAATGTGACTTTTTGTACCTCTTCTCCAAAATAAAAGTTGAGTGTTGGCTCTCATTACCACTTGCTTAAATGTAAATGTTATTTACTTCAAAGGTATGTCTATGTGTCTGATGTGGCAGCTAAAAAGATTCACATAATGGAAAAACATGACAACTGGGATTTAACTCAGCTGAAGGTACAAGTTCCCTGGAGGGCCCACACAACATGGCCTCTTATGTCAGGGTCCGTGCTTGGCCCAGGAATGTGCTCCCTGAATGAGGGAAATATGGCTATTTGAGAGCAATGCGGGTGAGATTGTGCTTGTACTCCAAGTCCCCTAAAGATAACGATTTTCAGTACCATATGGAGCTGGTGGGAGGGGAAGAATAGGGAAGAAAGAGAATAATGGTTGAGACAATGTCTTCACTATTCCCTCTTTGTTGCAAGGTAATACCGTTGAACACTTTTGCGGATAACTTAAATGTCGATCCTGCCACGGGAGATATTTGGGCAGGATGCCATCCTAATGCCGTAAAGCTGTTCTTCTATAACGCTGAGGATCCTCCAGGGTCAGAAGTAAGTTCCTAGACGTCTCTGAGTTCACAGGCAAAGCTACCAGAATGAACAATTTGTCAGGGTGACTTAGAATTTAAGTGGCTCCCATTTGATGTTGCAGAACTGAACAAATTCTACATAAGAGAAAAGCTTTGGGCAGGTATGGAGATATGGTTCACTAACCCTTTCAGGCCACCAGGTGACAATTTAATATGAATGCCTGACAACATGTCCTGTCCCTGCAAGGGCTGTATTTGCTATTGGTAGTAATGGAAAAACATGAGCTTGATTATTCGTATTGACCCAGATTGTGATATATTTCCAGTCAGGAGGTAGGCTCTCAGTAGGTCATGCAGGCAAAGAGAATTATGTATGGAACCATCTTCTTTCACACTACCCAACATGAAGCTCAAATAAAAGGGTTTAAATGACTGTCATTTCAAAACAAAATGAGTTTTTCCCCGCAGGTTGTAACATATATGATGGCATTGAAGAATGTCTTACTTTAAAGATGTTGTTTTTGTTATTTTAAAAGTATCTCTTCAAAGACAGTAGCATAAGCCATTGAATTTTCTACGGCATTAAAAAAATAGCACATAGCATTGAATTTTCTATGGCATTAAGTTTAAGAATTAAAAAAACTCAAATTTAAATATAGGTATAAATTCTTGGGACACATACTCAGAGATTTATTAATAACAATTTATTGAGCACCTATAATGTGCCAGACATTGTTCTGATGCTTAGGATATATCAGAAAACAAAACATGTAAAGATCCCTTCTCTTAGGGAGGGGGAATAATGAACAATAAGCATAAGAAATAAGCAAATTACATGGTAAGTTTGTAGATGGCAAATTCTATAGCAAGTACATCAGAGAAAAGGGGATCAGGATTTCTGCAGGAGGATGGGCAGGTTTTATTATTAAATGCAGAGATCAGGGTAGCCTCATTGAAAGGGTACAGTTTGAAGAAAGATAGGATGTTTGAATCCAGATCTGGGGAGCTGGGAAGCTCTGATTCAAATTCTAATCCAGGCCTGGCATGGTGGCTTATGCCTGTAATCCCAGCACTTTGGGAGACCAAAGCAGGAGGATTACTTGAGGCCAGGAGTTCAAGACAAGCCTGGACAATATAGGAAGACCCCACCTCTACAAAAATTTTTAAAAAATTAGCTGGGCATGGTGATATACCCCTGTAGTCCCAGCCACTTGGAAGGCTGAGGCAGGAGGATCCCTTGAGCCCAGGAGGTCAAGGTTGCTGTGAGCTATGATTGTGACTCTGCACTCCAGCCTGAGGCACACAGTGAGACCCTGTCTCAAAAAAAAAAAAAAAAAAAGAAAGAAAAAAAAATTCTAACCTACTAATTGGCCCACTGGGTAAATTAGAAAATATAAGCTATTTCTACTTCAAATATTGCTATACTTCAGTTAAAAAATATAAGATATTTCTCTTTTATTAACATATTAGTCATGGCTTTTTAAAAAAGAACACCAGGAAATATAAAAAGAAACAATACTATAGCTTGAGCTGAGAACCTGAAGACTTGTTACTCTAAACTACCAAGCTATCCTTGCCTCACACACATGGCCCTAGAAGTCATAGGTATAATGTTCCTACAAAAGCCCAACCATAATGTCTGCTTGAAAGGAATGGAAATATGATCCATAGGATGATGGGAACATTGTTTAGGATCTTTTTTATATATCTGTTTTCAAGTTTAATTGTTTGTTTATTTTAGATAAAACTTCTTTCTTCACAATTACTGAAACCTTTTTTTTTTCGGTTCACTCTCCTGTTTTCTACATGAGATCCAAGCTTGAGTATTTTTGTATAACAAACCTGAGAGGAAGTTGTAGAATCTCCCTTAAGATTAAAAAAAAAAAAAAAAGAATAAACTCTATTCTAATAAGAGATGCCAATATAGACTTGTGAGTCATGAATTTCTGATTGTTTTGCTTTAATTCTCATCATAGTCTGTTTGAGTGAACTTTGTTCAGGCTATTAGGAAACCCGAGTGCTTAAATATTTACTGATCAGCAAAGTTAAGTGTGTTAATCCTGGGGATCAGCAACAATACAAATCAGTGATGTGCTAGATGGAATTCTAAAGTAGCATGGCTTCCTTACACTTCAGAGACACTCTGCAGCAGTGAAAGGGCTCCAGCTGTGACACTGCTGGCTACCACATTGGCTACCTGGGTGTCCCCTCATCATTTTGTCCCGTGTTTCTCTCCCCACGCTATAGGCTCAAAGGAAAAACCCTTGCCGCTGAGGGAGGACCACCGTCCACATTAAATAAGAGCACCAACTGGGTCTTACCTGCTTCTTTAGGGGATCCCTGAACTGTCAACATTGTACCAGCCATGTGTTGAGGAATAACCAGTTCACTTTGGTGCATGTCATTAGGACATTAGCACTTTCATCAGAAGGACATTTTATTGAAGACATACAGATTTTTAGCTTACTGGTTTCTGAAAAATAGATTCATCCTGGGATATTTTGGAAGGAAAACATCAGTAGGTAGCTGTTTGCTCACACAGTATACTAATGAGTGGTCTTTTCATGACAGGTACTCCGCATCCAGAATATTTTCTCTGAGAATCCCAGAGTGAGCGTTGTGTATGCTAATAATGGCTCCGTGCTTCAGGGCACCTCTGTGGCTTCTACATACCGTGGGAAAGTTCTCATAGGCACCGTATTTCACAAAACTCTGCACTGTGAGCTCTAGACTCCAGATGTTCCAGAAAGTCCACATGTTTGTTAAAAGTAAACTAGTAATTGTGTGACAAGTGTAACTGTAAGTAAATAATAAACACCAACAAAAGTGTGTGTGTCTTTTTTTACGGATAGAAATAAAGAAGTAGAGAGAGGTTGCCTAATACTCACCAAATTGCTAGCACCCCCAGTATTCCTTCTACAATAACATGTGTGGGCTGTGGCCAGTGAGGTGTCCAGTCACCTAGAGGCCCTCAGTAACTGTGTAGCCAAGTTACTTTTTACAGCTGTGATGTTCTGGGTCTTCTGCAGTCTAGACCAGGAGAAAAGGTAATGTTCAAATATTTACAATTCCTCTGCTCTTCCCCCAATTGCTATGGGCACAAACTACTAATCAAGTGGTCCATCCCGCAGATAAAAGCAAGAATTGGCATCATGAGACTGTGCAAAGCCCTCTTGAACTTGCATTCTCCCATTGCACAGACACACAGGAAAACAGGCTGGGAAATCTGACAAAGACGGGCGTCACTGGCTAACTTAGGGCAGGGCAGAGCTTATCTGTTCATCTGTGATAGGTCTTTATTTGTACTGATACCTGTAGCTAAAGTAGAGTCAGCCCTTCGTATCTGTGGGCTCTGCATTTGTGGATTCGACTAACCAAAGATCAAAAATATTAAAAAAAAAAAAAAAATGGATGGTTGCATCTGAACTGAACATGTTCAGATGTTTTTCTTGTCATTATTCCCTAAACAATACAGTGTAACTACTATTTACATAGCAGTAACATTGTATTAGGTATTATAACTAATCCGGAGATTATTTAAGCTATACAGGAGGATTGTGTAGGTTATATGCAAATATTACACCAGTTTATATAAGGGACTTTGGCATCTGTAGATTTTGGTAGCCACTGGAGGTCCTGGAACCAATTCCCCAAAGAGGGCAGTTGTCCCTGCCGAGGGACAACTGTATTGGTAAACTGCTTGCCTCTGAACCGCTTTAGAGCAGTTGTCTCTGCTTTCAGCTTGCTCTTCTGGTTAATTCAATAAACACTTAGGAAGCAACTTCTAAGAAACTTGGTCCTAAAGAATCTAAATGAATAACATGGTTCTAGCCTAGAGTCCCGTCTTAAAGACCAACCCAACCTTAGTTTGATGAGAGTGAGTAGCAGCATCCCTTTCTTGGTCAAAACCCAGGGCAACCTTTAGCAAACCATTAATGGGAACCAGTGCACCCAAGCACACCTCTTCCCTTTCTGTGACTTATTGTGGAGTGGTTGGTTGATTTTTTTTTTTCTCTCTCTCTTTTGGAGACGGGAAGATGGGAAGATGGGGCAGTCTCTTTATGTCCTAAAGAAGAGTGTCCAGTTAGATGTAAGTTTTGCTGAAAAGTTTTGTCGCTGGGTAAAATTCTACTTTTTACCTCATGAAACCCTGTGTGATTCAGACAGTGAGACTTTGTAGTTTTCCTGGCTTCAAGGGAGGAATGGCCCAGTAGACAGTTAGAGTCAATGATCAGATCTCAGTTTCAAAAGCCTAGCCATCAGGGGACATAGAAAAAAAATAGAAATGAAAGGCTTATATATAGTAAAGTCAGTTTCAAAGAATATGATAAACTTTTTTTTTGGTCCCTAACCCTCACACTCCTAGATTAGATAAAATTCACTAGACTAGGCGAGAATAAAGAGAGAGATGAAAATACTAAGAGAACTTAGATGCTGGTGGGTTCCCAAGAATTGACCTTGCTCTGCCTTCTTTCCAGAGCAAGTTAGGAAAAGCCAGGTGCTAAAACACCTCAAGAAATTTGGGGGATCTGATTGCCAAGGGACCTGTGTGTTCTTTCTCAGAGAGGGCCTGGGAAAGTCACAAAGCTCAGGGGGTTCCTTGTGCCCAGCCCAATGTAAGAACAAAGCAGAAATGCCAGAGTGTTTACTGGGGGTGGCATCGCAACATTACCTGCACTTGAACTTGGCACAGATCCAAACGAATTCCTGTGTAAGAGGTGAACTGCTGGACTGAAAGAGGTCTTATCATCAGGGAAAAGAAGACAGTAGTCACTTGATTAGAATGAAGACTGGAGGTTAGATGGCAACCCCAAAGACCAGCTATCTCCCGTGATGCTTTAGTGCTACCAAAGCCTCTCAGAATTTAGACAACACTCCAGGGATCGAGGGCGGGGGGGTAAGCTTGGAATTGCTTTATATATTGATTTCTGCTGCCAATCAGTATGGGGACTTGGGGATTCAAAAATAAAACTACAGGCGGGGTATGGTGGCTCATGCCTGTAATCCCAGCACTTTGAGAGGCCAAAGAAGGAGGATTGCTTGAGGCCAGGAGTTTGAGATCAGCCTGGACAACATAGTGAGACCCTGTTTCTACAAGAAAAAAAAATTAGCCAGGCATGGTGGCGCACCTGTAGTCCCAGCTACTTGGTATGCTGAAGCAGGAGGATCGCATGAGCCCAGGACTTCGAGCTTACAGTGAGCTGTGATTACACCACTGCACTCCAGTCTGGGCAGCAGAGCAAGACTCTGCCTCTAAAAAAATAAAATAAAATGAATGAATGAACAAATAAATAAATAAATAAAATTACATAAGGCTATGTAAAAAATAAGTTCTGATATACTTTATGGTTTTAGCTTTTTCAGAGTTAGAGCAGTATAGAGTGGAAAGGAATAAAGTCCATGGCTAATGGACATGTGATTACAATCTTTCCTTGGCTGTTCTGTAGCTAAGGCCAACTGGCTGTTGCGCCGGCCCTCCCCTAGGATGCCAGTGGAAGATCCAGCTCCAGCAGAACCTCTTTCACACTTTGCCTCTGCTCTTGCTCCAAGTGGGGCACTCTCAGCCTTCAGCTATTGAGATCCTTTCACCTAGTATGTCTTCTTTTGGGGAATGGCCCTGGCAAGATGGTTCAAGTTTGGATCCCTCCTGGAGTAAGCAATTTACCTATTCTTGCCAAAGGATAGGAGCACAGATTGTCTCACTATCATCCTCTCTTTGCCCTGTCATCTTTCTTTGTTAATTTTTCTCCCCCCTTCTTAGACACAGGTTTACAAATAGTCCCGCTGCCCAGACAGTCTTCCAAACCAATCTTCCTGTTGTGTAAGCACTCTCAATCTTCATGTGATTATTCTGAGCCTCTTCCCTCACTTGGCTCTTCCCTTCCCCAGTCTTTCTAAGTAATTGTCAGGGATGTTAGGGTGAAGATCGGGGGTAGTTGAACTCTTTCAGGAGCCCTGTGGCCCTGCCTGGCAGCTAATACTTCGTCCCATAGTTTCTTAAACTGACTCAAAAAGAGTTTAGAAATCATTAAGATTCTGTAACCATTATAGAAATTGAGTTAGTGAGTTAGTATAAAAAAATCTTCACATTGAAAGAAACTAAAAAGTAGAAAAAACAGTGTCCATGAATGTTGAAATGGATAATAAATTATAGTAAACTCATACAATGAAATGCTGTACAGCAAGGTATGCCTCATACATGCAACAACATGGATGAATTTCACAAATATTGTTGAGCTAAAGAAAATAAAAAGAAATCCAGGTAGTATGATTTTGGGGGGGGGGGAGAATTCCAAAAGAGGCAAAATTAAACAATTTTTTTGAGGATGTGTGCCTAGGTGGTCAAACTAGAGAGAATAGGAAGGTAATGATTATCACAAGTTAGGATATTGGTTGCCTGGAGGGAAAATGGGGATTGTGGTCAGGGCAAGATACTGGGGCAGCTTCTGAAAGACTGGTAATATATTTCCTGATATGGATGGTGGTTTACACTGGTGTTCGCTTTATTATTATCCTATTGTTAGATAGATAGTGAGGGATTCTCGGTCTCCTAGTGACAAAAGTGGGTGTCTTGCCTTGGTGCAATTGCCCCACCTGGGAAGAAGGACAAGGGTGGATTCCAGGCCCTGTCTTGGTCCTGCCTCACCTTAATCCTGTCCTGAGCAGCTGCCATACCTGGGGTAGGAGGGAACAGCCTATGGACCAACTGTAAAAGAATGGAGAGGACTTGGGCCAAGCAGCAAAGGTACAGCAGAGTCTGGAAAGTGACTTAGAACAAACTGCATGCGTAGTAAGATGGAGGTCACGCAACTCCCAACTGTCCAATCAAAGTGGTTCTATGGTGACACCTGTACCACCAGGAGGTCCCAATCTGGGCACTATGAAACAAGACACACACCATAACCAGGTCCTTCATTTTGCTCTCGTTTTGCTGCAACAATGGGTCAGGTTGTCATCTGTGGTGTATGTATCACGCTCTGTAAACCTGTATCTTGCTCTTGCTCTGTAATCCTATCTCTCTCCTCAATAAACCTCATTTTCATGCTTGCCTTACTTTGGTGTGTCTAGTCATTCTTTGGCCATGAGCTCACCAAGAACTGACATTTCGGATCCCTAAACCCGACACTATAACAGTACATATGTATTTTATACATGCTCAGGTATGTATGATATATCTTGTAAGGTTTTTGGATGGTCGGCGCCAGAGAAAGAAAGACGAGCAGAGTGAAAAGGGCAAGCCACGAGGCTTTATTTGAGCGCTCCCGGGCGAGGTTCACGGGTCCCAAGAGAGGGGCCAGAGAAGTCGCACTGCCCTGGAAGTTTCGAGCGGGCTTATATATGTTTTTGGATTTGGGGGTTGGGGTTTTCTTTGGCGTGGAAGAGTGGGGAATCCTTTGTTGCAGTTTTAGGGCGGGTATTGAGAAGTAGGAGGGGCCGGCGGTATGTGCGGATTCCAGAAGGGGCCGGTGATATGTATGGACTCCAGGGACCGAAACTTCTCTTATCTGGGTAAATATTCAGGTGTGGTTATTCTTTAACTTAGCTGGGCCTAGCAGTTATTTTTGGCGGGTCTTGTGGGCTTCTCTTTTTTCCTTTAGGGAGGAGAGGGGTGCCCATCACCAGTCTTACATATCTCACAAGATATTTTTTATGCATATAGAAGAGCAAAGTCAACTTCAAAAAATAAAAATAAAGGGCAGTGGATGGCCTAATAATAAAAACAGTTTAGCATTTGTTCAAGAAAAAACAAATAGATCAGTGGAACAGAATGGAGATCTCAGAAAATGACATACTTATGTATGGGGAATTAACATAAGGTAAAGTTAGCAGCACCTATTAATAGGGAAAGGATGTTTTGTTCAGAAGATGGCATTGGGAAGATGGACTTGCTTTAAGGAAAGAAATAAAACTAGATCCTACCTAACATCTCTAGGTAACTACCTAAGAAGAATGGACTCTGGATGTGTTAAAGGGCTCAGGGTCAAGGATGACCTGTAGAGTTAACAGAAAGCAATGTCTGAGAGTATCTTTATGACCTAGGGGTAGGGAAGGACTTCTGAGACAAAATTTAAAAAGCATAAACCCTAAGACAAAAAAAAGTTGATTGAATTTGAATCACCAAAATTTAGGATTTTCATTCAGTGAAGAATGCAACAGTCAAAGATATTATTAATAGGATATTGGAATAAGAGATATTTGCAATGTTAAACTGACAAGGTATTAATAAGTAGAATATATTAAGAACTCTTAAAAATAACAAAGTGGGGATAATAACCCCAAGGAACAACAGGCAGATGGTGTGAAAAAGCAATTTACAGAAGAGAGGAAAAAATGAAGCACATGAAAGATGCTCAGAATCTTTAGTAATCAGAGAAGTGCCAATTAAAACAGCGCTTTTAAATTACTGTGTCTATTCGACTAGCAAAAATTAAAAGGCTTGATATTGCCAAGTGTCGATAAGGAGGTGGAGATATAGGAGACCTCGTGCATCGTTGGTGGTATTGTAGATAGTTGTAGCCATGACAGCTTAAATCCAGAGCTCAAGGACCCCCAAGAACTAATAATAGGCTCCAGGGCCACTCCTGCAGGCATGGGCCGCCCTAGCAGAACAGATTAGCAAGCTATACTGCCTCTTTCCTCGCTTAATTATTTCTAAATTTTAGTTTCGCTCAAGCCCTGCTGATTTAGACACAAAACTGCATTCTATACTCTGGCATCAGGAGAGTTTAGGGAATACAACTTTTAGTTTCTATTCCCTTGTTGGGGCTCCGGCACTGGTGTTTTATAAAAACTCCCTACATGATTCTAATGTGTAGCCAGGGTTTAAAAACACTGCTCCCAAAGGGTGTTCGAAAAGAGGTTGAAGGTGCCGACCTAGTGTCTCCAGCACGTCACAGAAGACCTAAGTGCACGCTGAGTATTATTGATGTGCACTTACTTTTTGTAAGTGATTTTGTAAGTAAAAAAGCTCATTTTTACCATGCAATGAAGTCGTTCAGAAAAGTGATTTACTGGAGATGTAAAAGACCATAATTAGCACAGCCAAGGGCAAGGCATCCAATTGAGGAAAACCAAGAGTAATGTTCTTAAGTAAGAGCAGAGAATATAATGAGAGCTTTTTAACATACTTAGTTTTATATTTTTCTACAACAAACACATCGGAAAAAGCTCAGTCCATTAGGGACGTCTTGGGGAAACGGTAAAATGAATACTTACCACAAAATTGTGTTCATCAAGCTCCAGACTTTGCACACCACAGGAACTCTGTGGTTTCTGACAGCTGACTGGTGAATCACATAAACCATAAAATGTCACTGATTCTATCAAAAGGTAAAACCTAAATGAAGTGCAGGTGAAGCGTTCTGTGGATTGTCATCAATTTCCTCTACGGAAAAAATATTGGCTTCTGCAGTGAATCTGAAAATTGTCTAAGGGTAGAATGCAAACTGATGATCTTCAGAAAATAAATTGTTTATGCAAAGGACACAGACACTGAACATGAGTCCAACTTGCCCAAAACAGAAGCCAGATAATCACTTTCTCAGCCTCTGTAGTAGGTTGAATAACTGTTGCCCAAATATTCTAGTTTTCTTCTTGCCATGCTACCCTCAGTGGGCTGTTGAACTCAAGAGTGGCCATACAACTTAGTTTGGCCAATAAAATATTGGTAGAAGGAACACGGGTCACTTCCAGGCTGAAATTTTAAAAGTCACTGTGATTCACTGTGTCTTTCTTCTCTACCAGGCCCCAGACTGGTAATGTTATAGATACAATTTGCTCTGCCGTGCTGAACCTTGGATTAGTGATCTTAGGAAGCAGAACTGCAATGGGCAGGTAGCATGAATAATAAATAAACCACTGTTTTTACAAGCCTCTGTTGTAGCACGTTGCAGTAATTCATTCTTTTTCATTTGTTGTGTATCGTATTTCATTGTGGGAATATATCACAATTTATCCATTCTAGGATTGATAGCCATTTATGTTGTATCCAATTTTTTGTATATTATGAATAAACTGCAATGAACTTTCTTGTGCAATATATTTTAATGCACATATGTAAACATTTCTGTTGAGTAAATGTTCATACAGAATTGACATTACTGAGCAATAGGGTACATATA